>JAVTVY010047367.1:0-246689 GCA_036873755.1 Hanleya hanleyi | reverse complement strand
GGTCCACAAATCAAATTCACTGTTGGTGGAGGGGCAGGACTCGGCGTGGATTAAGGCCATGTTTTAAGAAAAGATATCCCGGGTCTTCTTGGATGTGCGTCGTCGCTGGGTCGGTCGTCGACTGGTGCGTGATCTCGGTGGGGCAGCTCTTTTATTCCCTACGGTGCGTTGTGCTTTGGCCACCAAGACACCTCCCGCTTCTTTGGCCCGTCGTTTCAAGGCTTGTCGGGGTGCCGTACCCCCCAAGACATCACCGGCCACTTGCAGTCCACTGCGTACCGCTTGTTTGCCGATTGCTTTCACCCCACGCGTCACCAAGGGCAGGAACGTTTTCACCATGCTGCCGAGTATGTTCCCCAGTCCATGTCCTCGTTGCATGCGTGCACCGCTAAAGACCGGAAAGCCACCCCCAGCCTGTTGGGCATAATAGTCGGCATAGCTGCGTGCATCGCACTCGTAAGGTACTTTCATTATGCAAAGTGGGGAGCACGTGCTTGTCGAAAATGAAGTGTCAGCACCACTTTTCCTCGTTCGAATGCCACCGCTCGTCCCGTGTCATCTCTTATATCCACCGTGATCGTGTTGATGTCGGCATGTCGTACGGGCAGGTACATGATATGGTTGAAACTGTGGGTGACTTGATCGCCATACGTCTTTTTAATGGGGACCACCCGTAACAGAGGTGTGTTGATATCGCCCACGATGTGGCTGTCCACCACGTCCGAGTAGACGTAGAGTCCGTACATACCCGACTTCATATCCATCGGCATCTCGCCATGGTGTTGGTTGGGACCAGCGAACGTCTGTAGATCGAAACCCAGCATTTGCTGTAGTGTAGGATTGAGTTTCACATTCACGGTATCGGTGACGGTAAGCTGTGCCTTGTCGTTGTGTACGTTGACATCGAAGAACACGTTTCTCTTGAAGCGCAAGGCTATCAGGCGTGTTGCACTATCCGTCACCCCCGTAGCGCCTTATCATGCATCAGTCTTGACAGCCCACCCATGAACTCTTTGGGGGTATCGTATTGGCCTTCGGGCAGGGTGAGCCGGGTGTTTTTGCCTTCGTAGGTGACCTCGTACCACACTTCATTGGCTCGCACGTTGTACCCCGAGTAAGGGTATTGGACATCCACGAGGGCACATTCCCACCGGCCAGGTAAATGTAACGGTTGCGGTAACTGGGTGACGTACTTGGCCACGGTGTTGTCAGGAAACACATCCAGCGAACTGTTACTGGGTAGGGTCAGGTAAAACATGGCGACTGAGCTGTCCTGCTGCTGCCGTTGGTTTTAATAGGTCTTCCAGGCCTTGGGCGGTTGTGTCCGGCGTCGTGTTCGTCGCGTTGACTTGCTACGTGTCACGGCTCTGGAGATGTGGGGTGTCTTGATCAAGGGTGTTTTTTTATAGGCGCGAAAAGAAAGTGCCCGTTGTGGTGGTGTTTTGGGGGGTGACTCCGGTTCCCATTCGGCTTCCCAAGAAGGTTGTGGTGAGAGTCGTGGTGCACGACTCGGCGATTGCTGGGTTTGCTGCATAAAGGCCCAGCGGTGGGGGTTCCCCACCAATTCCTGTGGTACATGCATGTCTTTCAAGCCTTGAGCGAAGGCCTCCCATCCTCGAGGATCGGTGTGCGATCTGCGTTGACGCATCAGATCATTCAATAAATCCGTCATGTGGGTGCCGGGGACCACCTGATTCTGTACCAGGAGTTCGCCTTTATCATTCCAAGTCATGTTAGGATTCTGTTTCATCCGTTGTAATACCAGGCCAGCTTGTTTCTTGAACGAGGCAGGTACACTCTTCAGCACTTCGTCTTCCACCCACTGTGGGGCTGTGGAGGCTACCTCACCCGGTTGTTGGAGCGGTGCTGAGGTCAGCGGTCTGTCACGTGGTGGTGGTGGTGGTGGTGGTGGTGCTGCTGTTGCTGGGGTAGACAGGGTTTTGTATTGGTCCATGAACGTCATGTACCGTTGAAGCGTCTCATTGTACCGTTGTACTTTCTCACTGTCGCTTAACCCCGGTCTCTGTAAGATCTGTTGCATCTCTCCATCGAGGCTGTTTATGGCCTTCACCGTAGGTGGGACAGGGTAGGGTGATTGGAGGTTTTGCAGGAACCGTGGTTCGACGAGGACCATTTTTTTCGTGTGGTTCATTGTCGGCCGAAGAGTCCACCCAATACTGGACCCAACACGGAAGCGCCAACGGTGCTAAGATGGCCCCGAGAAAGCCGCCTTTCTGTAACACCTTTTTCTTTTGTGTTTGAGGGACCCGCTTGTGGACTAGGGTTCGGAGACCTGTCTTATGCTTGGCCAACTTGGTCTTCTGAGCCGGAGTCAGTGGTACGTTGCCTTTTAACAGATTGTACCCGATCTCACACAGACAGCGTACAAGGTCAGGGTCCGCACCGCGTACAATGGTTCGGACTAACTCGGGTGGGGCCGTCTTCAATACACGGAGCGTGGGAGCGTGCTTCCGTACTCGCGCAGACATCCTGTACAACTAATGCTAGAACCCACAACTCTGCCCTCTTTATCCACCTCACAGACAAAGTCAACCCTGCTGTGGTATTCATTCTTTTTATTATTCCCCATCATCAAACACACAAACCCCAGCTGGAGGCGCCACTGTGGGTGTGTTTACATTATTTTTGCATGTACACGTGGTGGGTCTCTCCGGGAAAGATGCCGGTCCGTAGTCAAAGGTGGTCGGGGGTGGCTTGCTTGAGGTCGAAGAGCATATACCCGTGCTGAGGGGTTGTGGCATCTTTAAAGGCCTCCAACGCAAACGGTGTGCGGCCGGGATACATCTGTCTCGCCAGGTGCAGCAGTTGAGTGGTATCTCTCGGGTTTTTGAAGACCACCAGGTAGTAGGCATTTAAGCTGATATTCCGATGTTCTTTGTTTTTACTGAACAGATTCTGCACAATGTAGATGATGCTGAGCCGTCGATGATGGCTGCCTTTGGTAAAGAGTTGGGTGACCCGTGCATCCGTCTCCGCCATGAGATCATCCAGAACCACCGAGGTGTCGGGTTCCAAATCGGCCAGGTTGGGTAGGCCTTCCACGAACGTGATGTGGGGCATTGCTGCATACGCTGCCTGCCATTCTCCGTAACACCACACGACTCGGGCAATGGGTGGGGTGATCATGCTGTCGGCGTGTTGAAGGAGCTTCCTGACGAAGTGCGTTTTGCCGGAGCCTGTCGGTCCTGCGATGACGCAAGTGAAGGGATGCTGCCACCGAGGGTCCATGGTTTGAGGTCTATCCGTTGTCGTGGTAACACGCTCTTGTAAATTTCGTACGAGTGAACTGGAGTGGTGGTGGGTACAACGTCGGTCGTCGTTGTCTGTTCACGTTCAGGGATGGTGCTGGGGGTGGGTACAACGTGGGTGGTCGTCGTCGTTGTCGGTTCACTGTGAGGGATGAAATCCGGTAGGTGTTCAGACGTAGTGGATGTACTTGGTGTAGGTGTAGAGCTCGACGTGGCTTGTACACAGGGTGTGGTGGTGGTGGTGACTGGGCTCGATACGACTGGTGCACTCTGTAGACCCGTTTCGCTGGTGCCTGGTGTTCTCAGTTGGTTAAGTAACGTGCTAACATAGGTTACGTCGTAAAACACACCTGCGTACAACACACTCAGCAGGGTTAGCAATAGCACCCCAAAGCCCACTTGCGCTTTGCGCGTTTTGCGAGACGCTGTCTTCAGAGGCAGCTGCTGTTGGTCCATAGCACTGTGGTCGGATGTGGAATGAAGGAGGACGGCAGTGGTGTCTGGCTTTATAGTCGTTTCACCTGGTTGGCTGCGACCCAGGAATTGAAGGAACTGGGCCAACCTTGCCATTTCACGAAATGAAACAGTTTGCCACGTCGACGTTCCGTTTTCAAAATCTGCTCCACCGTGTAGTAGTCTTGCTGTGTTTTACAACAGGCTGTAATTCCGTCTCGTAAAACGTCCCCAGCAACGTTTCCCCTTGGAGATCTTCCAGTTCATAGACTCGCCGCTGTCGGGGTAGGCGCCGTTTACTCAGGAAGTGCTCATCGCTCCAGTTGGGCAAGTAACTTTTCTCGAACTTGCCCTTGACTTTACTGATCCGTACAGGGTCCCCGACCTTGTACACCGCCTTCGTCGTTCGCCGCGATGGCCTGGGGTACAAGACACGCCGGACTTGGGCTTCATTGCGTTGGGTCACGGTAATGGGGGCTCTCTCTATACTTCGATGATAGGCTCGATTGTAACCCCCTCACCAGTTTCGGGAGAACATCGATGTACCGCCTTGTATTCTTATAGGTGAAATATTTATACATGCGGCCTTTGAATGTCCTGTTGAACCTCTCCACCACGGAAGCCTTGGTCTCGTTGTACGTATAGAAGAAAAACACCTTCTGTTTCTTGAGAAAGGCTTGGAACGGTCTGTTGAGGAATTCCGTGCCTTCGTCGGTTTGCAAATACAAAGGTTTGCGCCCGATCTTGAAGATGTCTTTGAACGCCGCTATGAGATTTGCCCCCGTTTTCGTCCGGATGGGTACCACCCACGCATACTTGATAGGATATCGATGCACGTCAAGATATACCGATTCTCATCGTTGTGTTTGGCAAAGGCGCTCATATCCACCAAATCCGCTTGCCACTGGGCATCTATTCCTCCCACGATGACCCGGTTGCGTAGAAAATGGCAACGGACAGATCGATGTAAGGTATAGGTGTCTTGTCTTCTTAACCAATCTCGGACTTGGGCACGTTGTACCCCCTGGGGTTTGGCCACTCGATAGAGAGCCGACAATGCACTATAGGCCGCCGGACTGTCGGGACTGTAGTATAAGTTATCCAACACCTTCTCCCAGCGCTTCATGGTGACAAAATGATGATGGACCCTGGCTCTATCGTTTATTTATAACGGGTATATCTTGGGCCGGAGTTTCTTTCTGATTTTCTTCGTGGACTTCCACAGTGGCCATGGTCAATGACCAGTCCAACTCGTCTGATGACCGCTTGATAAGCACTTCATCCACATCCACCACGGCATCTTCCAATGCAGACCATAGATCAGGGTGAAGGGTAAAATGCACTGTACCTCCATCTAGCCGAGCCAATTGAGCAAAGAAAGGGCCGCGTCGGATGTACACATCGTGACACAAGTGGATGAGGTCGCCGTCCAGTTCACCAGACAACACCCGTTTGAATTTGGTCCAGCCCTCCCGGGACAGACGAATGTGAGCCGGGCACGGTTGTGTAGGGTCCGTGTCTCCCACCACCTCCTCCATGATATCGACCTTATCCGCATACACGTGCAGGAAAACCTCGGGGGTCAAGCTGAAATACGCCAGTACTATATGCTCCGTCATGGTCAGTACGTGAATGGTACCAGAGTTCACTGTCTCTCGTATTTATAGGGAGAACCCCGTGAGTTCAATGGATCAGGTGGTCATGTCATTGGGCTGACTGAGTCTAGCGGGGTAATCAATGGCATCGTCGTCGGGTTCATGTAGTTGTTCATGGGGTTCAGCCAAGGCGTCCTCCATAGCACGAGCCCATGCCAATTGGTCGGGTGATCGGTCGTCCGGTGTAAACAACTGGTCCACAATAGGCACTACTTTCTCCAAGGCTGACCACACAGAGGAAGTGAGGCTGATACTGCGCGTAGGCTCTTGGTAGCGGCCCAGGCGTAAGTGGACGGGCGGGTCGGAATATACGTAGATGGCATTGTCCAGGTGAATGAGGTCTCCGTCCAACTCACCGCTCAACACCCGTTTAAATTTAGTCCAGCCATCACGCTGTAGCGTCACCGTATTCGATAGAGTCTCAGCGGGCGCCCAGCAAATCGCTTGATCGTCTTTCACCAGGGTGACTTTATCTTGATAGACGTGTAACCCCACACTGGGTGTAAGAGGCAGGATGGCTCGTAGGTAGGTTGACATGCTTGGTCCAAATGTCGAACGGTGAATGACACACACTCTGTCTCATCCCTCGTATTTATAGTGTCAATACCACAGCGCCAGGGTGAATAGGGCACAGACTAGTATGAGGCCAACCAGCCGGCGCTGGTTCCGGCGTGAGCGCTCCTGGTCCATAGCGCGAGCATCAAGGATGGCTGTCATAGTCCAGTAGTGGTGAGTGATGGCACGCCTCTCCATCGAGTGCACTCTGTGGAGGACCGCTTCTGTGAACTCGTTCAGGATCTGGCGTCGTCCCTCGTTGTCGTCGCCATCTGCAAACATGGACCGGACCACTGCTCGGTAACCCGTGAATGAATTCACCACGGTGGCATACTGTAAAACGCGAGTCGCATGGGGCTGGATCTCCGCCATGGCTCTGTAGAAATGAAGGTGTGGGATCGAAAGGGACGTGTTTTATAGACCAGATGTAGCTCTACGGGTGTAGTCCGTGATACGTGCTATTCTGATGGGTTAGTCCAAAAAAGGGAGCAACAACAACAACAACAACAACAACAACAACAACACAGATTACAGATCAAGCCTTTTATTATGCGTGAACAACATAGAAATGCATGTACTGACCTGTCTGTGGGAGGTTTCCCACAATGGCGTTTAAAGTCCGTGTATCTTCGGTAAAGTCCGTAGGCATTGGGCAAGGAAGCTTTTTCCCGAGACCGAATCACCGCCAGACACATCTAATGGACTGGGTGTGGGGTTGACATATCGATAAAAAATGGATATGACCTTGAACTGATCACGTGACCTCCCCGTGATGACAAATACCCAGAACCAAGTGAGTACATGCATCCCATAGTCCCAGGAGGTCACGCCCGATTCACGCAGACCGGAAGTGACGTCATACACCTGCGCACAACCGTGATGGAAAAAACCCAGAACCAAGTCAGTACATGCATTCCATACAGGCAGAATGCAGGCAGGCAGGTAGGGAGGCAGGCAGGCAGGTCAGGTCAGGTAAGTCAGATTGAATACACCCCTACCCTAAAAATCGACTCCTCTTATACGTTTTTCTATAATCCGCCATCTTGTCCCACCACACACACGACACAAAAACTGGCCGCCATCTTGGACCCACACCATCTTGGTCCCACCTCCTACCACACACGACACAAAAACTGGCCGCCATCTTGGACCCATCCATCTTGGTCCCACCTCCTACCACACACGACACAAAAACTGGCCGCCATCTTGGACCCATCCATCTTGGTCCCACCTCCTACCACACACGACACAAAAACTGGCCGCCATCTTGGACCCACACCATCTTCGTCACACACCACACACGACACAAAAACTGGCCGCCATCTTGAACCCACACCGTCTTGGTCACACCTCCTACCACACACGACACAAAAACTGGCCGCCATCTTGGACCCACACCATCTTGGTCACACCTCCTACCACACACGACACAAAAACTGGCCGCCATCTTGGACCCACACCATCTTGTACCCACCTCCTACCACACACGACACAAAAACTGGCCGCCATCTTGGACCCACACCCACACGACACAAAAACTGGCCGCCATCTAATCCCACTTCTCCCACCACACATCACTTCATGCATGCACACACGCCCCACAGAGTCATTACTGCTCTGCGCATGCGCAGTGAGGCGCTATCTACTCTACTTGCTTGCTACCTACTACTCCCGTCCTGTCTGTGGCCCAGGCAGCAGCCGAATAGGCACGAATATACGCTTTTAATACTACCAAGTACTCTAAGGGCCTTTGGCTTTGTTACAATTAGTTAATCAGGTGATAGTGGGTGGCGGAAACGAGTGAGTAAAGAATAGTTATCTTCTCGCTCAATCAACCTAATTAACAACAATAACGAGTCCCTGTGCTGAAAGACACCTTATCCATCAACGGTACATAACGGCAGGTATTAAAATACATATAGCACGATGGTACGATGATACGATGGTACGATGGTACGATGATACGATGGTACGATGGTACGATGGTACGATGATACGATGGTACGATGGCACGATGGTACGATGATACGATGGTACGATGGTACGATGATACGATGGTGGTGTGGCGAAATTGTATTTTTGCTGATTTCTCCTGAGTGAAATAAACTTGAATGTGTCATTTGGACCAAATTCCCCCCCCCCCCTGGTTATATGGAAATGTATGGTGATATAGAAATATTTTGGTCAAAGTTTATTATTGTTACCTGTACTAAAATTACTGGTCAGGGTCCTGTAGTTGTGGAGCTCTTTGTATGTGAATATTGGTACAGGGATAGTTTTATTGTCTGTATCTAACTTTAATTGGGGTTGTCGTAATTGTAATTCGCGCCCTGGTCCTTTGCCACGCCCATCTTTTTGAGTACAGGCCGGGAAGACCCCAGACTCGTTCAAACGTAAGTTATAGTTATTTATCTTTGGAATTGGATAAAGTTCTTAGCTGTGTATTGTCTAGACATGTGAAAGAAATTATTGGTTAAGTATCAGCAGCTGAAGTTACGTGGCCACAAAATTATTTAACTATTTCGGCCTTACGATCTTTCCGCCATGTTTGATATTTATTTCAAGCTGGTGATTTCGACAAATGTTTTCGGTCGTGAATATCATTTTCACCTTGCAACGATACTTAAACAATAAATTCCCATGTTCAGAGTTATTATTACTTACTGTTTATGGTTATTATCGATCGTAAAGTGCGATATATTTCCCAGTTTTGTGAAATGTGACGAGCTCTCTCGTCATTGTTGTTCATAAACCAGCATGTTTACCGCCGTTTTCGGTAAATGCCGCCTGACGTTCTCGTCACTTTGCGACATTCATTCCCGCTCTTTGTAGCGTGGAGAGTAAACTTAAGGGACCTAACTTGAAATTTAAGGAATGCTGAATTTAACTGTATCAAGTTGTTTCCCCTTTTTTAAATATTCCTGTCAGAAATGTATTGTTCACAATTAGTATGAGGAAACAAATTCCTGTATTTTCTGTAGCTACCATCTTGCAATTTTCTTATGCTCATGAATATTCATAGTATTTTCGGTTTTAGCCAATCAAACCTCTGAGTGCATGTTTGGGACTGTTGGTACCAGGTACCGTACCTTATGAATATTCATGAGTATTGCCTATAAATACAGGCTCTATTCCCATTATTTTCCCAGATGATCTCGGACCATCATCTGGGCAACATCTCAATTTGTATACTTAAGCATTGTACTGTTAAACTGATTGGAGTTCCTTTCTGACCGAAGAAACATGGATGTAGGTTTTGGAACAAGAAACTGAAGAAAAGTACAGTAATGATTAATTTGTCAGCCACAGTAGGGTTAAATTGAGAGTTCTGACACCAGTTTTCCCAAGTACTGTTTTGGGACTGAGAGTTCCAAGTTGTGACATTGGACTTCCCATTAAATTATTGGGACTGATATTCCCAGTTTTCTAGGAGTAATCTATACAGTTACAAGTTTGACTGACTCTGTTGATGCCATATTCTCAAGTTGGGACTGAGAGTCCCAGGTGAACTCAATTACCCCTGAAATCATCAATTTGGGAATCGGAGTCCCAAGTGAACTAAATTATACCACAAGTTAATATTTTGGGACTAGGATTCCCAAGCTTGGACTGGAAGTCCCAAGTGAACTCTGTAGTCCCATAAATTATTAATTTGGGACTGGGAGTCCCAATTTGACTCCGTGATCTCATAATCCTCAATTTGGGACTGGGAGTCCCAAAATTAACCCTGTGATGCAGTGTACCAGAATCCAGTGACTGTTTTCACACAAATATTAAATTTCAACTTCTGGGACTGAACTATTCAAGCCGTATTATCTTGGGAAGTGTTGCCAATAATTATTTGGCATTATTCCTTCTGAAGTACAGTTTCAGATTTATTGGGACTGAAAGTATCAAGTACCGGAAATGAATAAATACCCATATCTCAGGCTGACAAGTTTTTCATATTTATCACTATATTAGACTGAACTTTTCTGTGAAAATCAGATCAGAATATCACCAGTTAACCTCGTCATATACCCATATACATGTTGCCTTTACGAATAAAACTGTTTGCTGTTTATTTGTTGAACTTTAAAACGGGACTTAACTTGCTCATTGAATAGAGATATCTTGAATAGTGAATGACCGAATGAATATCGACAGGACTTGACTTATATGACGAATCACACAGTAGCGGGCGTCTCCATGAAGAAATGCTACTAACGAATGGGAAAATCCATATACCACTGGGAAAATTTACGCTACCAATTGAGTTTTGAGTTAGTACTGGGGAAGAAGTACTGTAACTGAGAAATCGCATATTCGGTGGTAATATTGGATCGAAATCCGCTACAACTTGGTGGCAGCGGTGGGATTAAAGCTGAATTTAGCCGTCAAGCACCAGTTTATTTGGATCATTCACTATGGAGCAGGGTAAAGGAATTGAGGACATTGACAGTGATGATGAAATAACCTTCAGAATACCACCTCGGGATGAAACTGAAGATTATGATGCAGGTCCGAGATCATCTCCACATGAGTTTGCTCATGGCGATGCCACTCATGTGTCGCATTCAAGTCGTCGTCACCTGAAACCAGAGACATATAACGGGGAAACTTCTTGGGATGAATACCTGAGAATATTCAACACCATCTCCAGAATAAATGGATGGAAGAAGACGGAACAGGCAGACTATCTGTTCACACATTTCAAAGGCCCAGCACGACAACTGGCATGTACATTATCTGATGAACAACTGAATTTCGACAACCTGGTCCTAGTCCTGGGAAACAGATTCGGTCGACGAGACCAGGCTGAACTTTACCTGGCTGAATTACGGGGAAGACGCCGTAAAGATGAAGAAGGACTGCGGGAACTGGGACAGGCTATTCTGAAGATTTCAACTCTAGCTTATCCAGGGATGTCGTTAGAGCATCAAGAAAGATTGGCGAAGATTCACTTCATAGATGCGCTGGATGACTATGAGATGCGGATGTTGGTTCAACAGGGAAAACCAGATAACTTACAACAAGCAGTCACCCTAGCACTAGAAATAGAGGGGTATTGGAAAATTGAAGCTCAACGCCGTGGAGATGTTCCACGACGTCGAAATGTCAGAGAAATTATGCCAGTTCCAAAAGACGATGAAATAGGGAAAAGATTGGAAGCCTTGGAGAAAATGATGAAGGAAATATCTGCGGTACAGCATTCTTCTAGCGATTCCGTCTTGCACCAGTCCAGAGGTAACCGACAAGTACCATTCTCTCCCAGGGATGTGGAATATTTCTCGTGTCACCAGAAAGGTCATTTTCGTCGTGAATGTCCAAGGAATAAAGGTCGCCAACAACAGCAGTTTATGGGAAACGGGGAACAACCGACCCGGAGGGGCGAGGTTCGGTTGTAGAGCCTAAACAGCCCCAACAACACATGTCAACTTCACAGAAGATAGACAATGCAAATATTAGTTCGGATAGAAGTTCATCAGAGCTGGACACAATAGAGTCTGCAATTAATCCAGAAGTAACACGGTGCAAACCTGTACTTGCGATAGAGATGGGTAATCCGGAAAGTGGGATGTTCGTTACTGGGCATATTGGTAGTAACAAAGTTTTGTTTCTCGTGGACACTGGGTCTTGTGTCACGATAATTTCAAGTCACGTCTATGGCTGTATACCAGCATTAGAGCGACCGAAATTGGTTCCCACAGAATTGAGATTACAAGGTGCAGATCATAAGCCACTAGAGGTGGTAGGGATGTGTCAGTTGGATATAGGGATCCTGTCGAGTCCTACTTACATGGAGGTTATCGTGGCAGATATCAAATGTGAGGGGATCATAGGAATGAACTTTTTGACTAAATTTGATTGCGAAATTCATCCCAGACGGAGATGTATAACCTGTGAAGGGCAGCAGCTTTTATGCTCTAGGCTGTCAGATGTATCAAGTTGTTGTCGGCTTGTAATAGACCAGACAGTAACCATACCAGCTGGTCAACAGCTAGTTGTAACCACTACACCTTCAAAAGGACAGGAATTAGTGGGAAAATGGGCTATATGTGAACCTCTCCTTAAAATTCCCAAAAATGCAGACTTGTTAGTTGGGAGAACACTGGTCGATACAGAAGTAGTAGAAATTCCAGTAACTGTGTTAAATTTGGGAGTGGAACCAGGAACCATTTATAAGGGAACTACGGTAGCTGAGCTGAGCTCAGTGTTCAATATTAGCGATCCTATGGCATCTGAAGATAAAACAGCACTGGAGAGTGACAGTTTTCTTACTTTGAATAACATTTCATCTAGTACTGGGATGAACAGCTACCATTTGCTCTGATGTCATATAGATCAGCCATACATGATGTTACACAGGAGACACCAACCATGATGATGCTGGGAAGAGAGATAACTCTTCCAGTAGACCTAATAACCGGTAGACCAATACAAATGCCGACCACGGAAGGAACCGAATATGCCGCTGAGCTACGTGATCGCTTAGAAATAGCCCATGAAAGGGCCAGAGAATTTCAAAGGAAAAACGTGGAGCGACAATAGCGGAACTATAATGTTGGGAAGAAGGGGAAAGTCTTCGAGATCGGTGATGCAGTTTGGCTGTACGATAATGCGCGTCACAAGAAGTTATCTCCGAAGTTAACCTGTCGTTGGACAGGTCCCTTCCAAATCGTTGGGAAAATGGATGACACTGTATATCGTTTGCGGAAACATCCCAATGCCAAGAAGAAACTGGTCCATTATGATCGATTGAAGCTGTATGAGGGAACCGACTTCACATCATGGACAGTGTGATTGCATGACAATCTACCGACTTGGACTGTGGACAAAAACAGACAAATATATCGAATGAACATGTTTTATTGAACTAAAAAATACATATTACATACGACATATGAGAACAAATTTACAGTTGAAAAGACAATGTTGAACTGTTACTTAATGAAGGCTTTATATTTACAGATGTCGGAGTCAATCTTTTATTGTCAGTGTGGGTTAGAGTTCAAGTCGAAATCAAGCATGTACCGTCACAAGGTGACCTGTAAGAATCAACCAGAAGAGTGTCCCTATTGTCAGATGCCAATGCGAAGCAAAGCACGTATGTTTAAACATATGGACGATTGTACCTCCTCCCCATGGGTAAGGAGAAGAGGGAGAGTCGCACAGCAAGTGAAAGTGAAGGTCCCAAAAGTCCGTCGCGCTCCTGCCAAACAGCGTCAAGTTAAACCTAAAAAATTTGTCAGTAGTCCAGGGACACCGTTGTTGGATGAACGTAGCAATGACATCAAGCGCATACGGTCGGATGTTGCAGTGAGCCAAAGTTGTAGGCTATCTAGTGCCTCATTCACCGAGAAATGTAAGCCTGCTAAGGTAGTGAGTGTTCCAGTGATCATATCATCAGAATCATCTCCACAGACCACGGTTGAGTCCAAAGTCCAGACCACAGGCGTACATCTGATCGACCTGGATGTGTCGGATGAAGAGGTTATTCCAAGGAATGAAATTATTATCACACCAGTTGGACGTATACCATCAACTAGTGCAGCAACTCTTGACTTCCCGGAACAACTTATCATCACCTATGAGAGTCAGGCTGAGGCTGACGATGTGGAGCAAATTGTTACACCTGATTTCTGGTCCTTTCTGACAACTCCACCAGTCACCACCATTGCAGAGTCTGCAACCAACACATTGAACGATGAGTCAACGCCAGCTACTTCCCCTTTAAAGTCAGTGTCAGTAACCTCTAATCAAGAGTGTCTACCAGTTAATTCAACCATTCCATCCATGACGTCAGCACCCATGCCCACTGTCAACTTGAACAACTCTGCGGCAAGTGTGACCTGTTCCATCAAGTGTTCTGTTCCCACCAATCAACCCCCTGTTGATGTTATTCCAGCATCTGTTTCAACGAGCTCTTCCATCATGGTCACCAGTTCTGTCGTTACCAACTCTCTGGCTCATCAATCAACTGGAAACATCTTCCCCAGCTCTTCTACCTTGGTCAGCAGTTCTGCTCTTTCCAACCCTATGGTTTGTCAATGTATTGGAAACGTCTCAAGTTCGGGGACATGTATATATCAGAATAGTAATTTCTGTCCAACGAGAGTAACCAGTTCTTTCACACCTCAAGTGTCGAACACCTCTGAGAGAGCCAGTCCGATGGAGGAAGGTGGTAACTCCATACCAACGATCATAACATCTAGGAGTGACGAGGCTGTTGGCTATCCACACATCCACAGAATGAAAACAACATCTTATTCCGATGGCAAGATTACCACTGTGAAGGAAGAAGTGATCGAGTCCTATGCTTCCTCAAAGTGTGTCCTCTGCGGTACCAGGAGGGTGTCATCTGAAGAGTAGAAGAAAAAGAAACACGGAACATTCCTTATCATATAATATATTTGTTGTGACTTGAAATTTCGTAATTTGATGATTCTATTTTCAAAAGTTAAGAACAATTTAGATTTGAAACTGTTCGTTAGATGAATATTCCTGCATCATGAACATATCTTTTGAGACTTGGACAGATCTGGAACTGTGTACATAAGTTAACTTGAATGCGCCGTTGAATTTAATTCTATCTTTCTTAACTTGAAAACCTGCCAGAGACTATTCATTGTGACATTTTAAGCATATAAGTACATCACACCCACCTTCATCTCTATTTCATCTTCATGTCTTTGAACGAGGTTTGGGGATTTCCTATTATCGCTGGAGACCTTTGTATACATTTCCGTCCTTGATTAGTCGTTATGACATGTTGTTGCCTTTTTGTGGAAGGGGATGGTGTGGCGAAATTGTATTTTTGCTGATTTCTCCTGAGTGAAATAAACTTGAATGTGTCATTTGGACCAAATTCCCCCCCCCCCCCTCTGGTTATATGGAAATGTATGGTGATATAGAAATATTTTGGTCAAAGTTTATTATTGTTACCTGTACTAAAATTACTGGTCAGGGTCCTGTAGTTGTGGAGCTCTTTGTATGTGAATATTGGTACAGGGATAGTTTTATTGTCTGTATCTAACTTTAATTGGGGTTGTCGTAATTGTAATTCGCGCCCTGGTCCTTTGCCACGCCCATCTTTTTGAGTACAGGCCGGGAAGACCCCAGACTCGTTCAAACGTAAGTTATAGTTATTTATCTTTGGAATTGGATAAAGTTCTTAGCTGTGTATTGTCTAGACATGTGAAAGAAATTATTGGTTAAGTATCAGCAGCTGAAGTTACGTGGCCACAAAATTATTCAACTATTTCGGCTGATGTCAGGCCTTACGATCTTTCCGCCATGTTTGATATTTATTTCAAGCTGGTGATTTCGACAAATGTTTTCGGTCGTGAATATCATTTTCACCTTGCAACGATACTTAAACAATAAATTCCCATGTTCAGAGTTATTATTACTTACTGTTTATGGTTATTATCGATCGTAAAGTGCGATATATTTCCCAGTTTTGTGAAATGTGACGAGCTCTCTCGTCATTGTTGTTCATAAACCAGCACGTTTACCGCCGTTTTCGGTAAATGCCGCCTGACGTTCTCGTCACTTTGCGACATTCATTCCCGCTCTTTGTAGCGTGGAGAGTAAACTTAAGGGACCTAACTTGAAATTTAAGGAATGCTGAATTTAACTGTATCAAGTTGTTTCCCCTTTTTTAAATATTCCGGTCAGAAATGTATTGTTCAAAATTAGTATGAGGAAACAAATTCCTGTATTTTCTGTAGCTACCATCTTGCAATTTTCTTATGCTCATGAATATTCATAGTATTTTCGGTTTTAGCCAATCAAACCTCTGAGTGCATGTTTGGGACTGTTGGTACCAGGTACCGTACCTTATGAATATTCATGAGTATTGCCTATAAATACAGGCTCTATTCCCATTATTTTCCCAGATGATCTCGGACCATCATCTGGGCAACATCTCAATTTGTATACTTAAGCATTGTACTGTTAAACTGATTGGAGTTCCTTTCTGACCGAAGAAACATGGATGTAGGTTTTGGAACAAGAAACTGAAGAAAAGTACAGTAATGATTAATTTGTCAGCCACAGTAGGGTTAAATTGAGAGTTCTGACACCAGTTTTCCCAAGTACTGTTTTGGGACTGAGAGTTCCAAGTTGTGACATTGGACTTCCCATTAAATTATTGGGACTGATATTCCCAGTTTTCTAGGAGTAATCTATACAGTTACAAGTTTGACTGACTCTGTTGATGCCATATTCTCAAGTTGGGACTGAGAGTCCCAGGTGAACTCAATTACCCCTGAAATCATCAATTTGGGAATCGGAGTCCCAAGTGAACTAAATTATACCACAAGTTAATATTTTGGGACTAGGATTCCCAAGCTTGGACTGGAAGTCCCAAGTGAACTCTGTAGTCCCATAAATTATTAATTTGGGACTGGGAGTCCCAATTTGACTCCGTGATCTCATAATCCTCAATTTGGGACTGGGAGTCCCAAAATTAACCCTGTGATGCAGTGTACCAGAATCCAGTGACTGTTTTCACACAAATATTAAATTTCAACTTCTGGGACTGAACTATTCAAGCCGTATTATCTTGGGAAGTGTTGCCAATAATTATTTGGCATTATTCCTTCTGAAGTACAGTTTCAGATTTATTGGGACTGAAACTATCAAGTACCGGAAATGAATAAATACCCATATCTCAGGCTGACAAGTTTTTCATATTTATCACTATATTAGACTGAACTTTTCTGTGAAAATCAGATCAGAATATCACCAGTTAACCTCGTCATATACCCATATACATGTTGCCTTTACGAATAAAACTGTTTGCTGTTTATTTGTTGAACTTTAAAACGGGACTTAACTTGCTCATTGAATAGAGATATCTTGAATAGTGAATGACCGAATGAATATCGACAGGACTTGACTTATATGACGAATCACACAGTAGCGGGCGTCTCCATGAAGAAATGCTACTAACGAATGGGAAAATCCATATACCACTGGGAAAATTTACGCTACCAATTGAGTTTTGAGTTAGTACTGGGGAAGAAGTACTGTAACTGAGAAATCGCATATTCGGTGGTAATATTGGATCGAAATCCGCTACAGTACGATGATACGATGGTACGGTGATACGATGGTACGATGTTACGATGGTACGATGAAAACAATTAAATATCAATCAATATAATTTATTTGTGCATGACTTTCGTTTCAGTGAAATACCGTGTAAGTTATTAATTACGAAAATAAATAATGTTGGTGCGCCTGATCGATCGTTCTTCTCTCCTCGGTCCGCTCAATGCAAACTATGATGGGATGATGATGGGCGGACTGATATATGCATGATCATAATACTGGCCTATTTGTTCAGCCATTAGAGTGACAGTGTGATAGTACGACATCATAGGTATGAGATAACATTATTTATTCATTTTGAATAAGCGATTTGCAATTACTCATATTGGGAAACTATATAAAATTTTGGTCTGACCCCAAATTCATCTCCATCAAATGAACGCTTCTGCCCCTGCACGGTATGCATTCACAATATCTGAAGGCCTGTTAATCAAGGGGCGTGACCTTTGAGCCGGGCGTGACGTCAGTGGACGGAGATTTTCACATTGAAGTAACTGGAGAGAAATTCGTACCTATTTCGAAATGTTCGAATCAGGGGAGATAACCAGGAATTGGGCCAACAGAGCTGGCAGAGTTGTCTTCATTGCGTGCAATTGATGATACGATGGTACGATGGCACGATGGTACGATGGTACGATGATACGATGGTACGATGATACGATGGTACGATGGCACGATGGTACGATGATACGATGGTACGATGATACGATGGTACGATGAGACGATGGTACGATGGCACGATGATACGATGGTACGATGAAAACAATTAAAAATCAATCAATATAATTTATTTGCGCTTGACTTTCGTTTGATCAAGCGACTTGCGCAACTCTTCCGAAGCGCGATGGTACGATGGTACGATGGCACGATGATACGATGGTACGATGATACGATGGTACGATGGTACGATGCGATGGTACGATGGTACGATGGAGGAATTTCCATCGTACCATCGTACCATCCCATCGTAACATCGTATCATCGCATCGTGCCATCGTACCATCGCATCGTACCATCGCATCGAACCATCGTACCATCGCATCGTGTCATCGTTCCATCGCATCGTGCCATCGCATCGTACCATCGTATCATCGTACCATCGCGCCAGTAAAAATTGGGCGATAGTACGATGATACGACATGGCAGATCTCAGCCACCATACGAAAGGGATCAAATAGTCTGCATATCCAAAGATGGGAGATGAGAAAAGTGCATCGTTCAAATGTTTGTGCCTGAGTTAGATCTCATGCCAAGTGCGACGTTGTTACAGTCTTTCGGCCTTTTTTCTTCACAGTAACTTGTGAGAGATCACTTAACGGGCGTGCCATTCGCGAGAAATTCATAACATACGGTACTGTGCCGCAAAACCTAATAATTGTACAACCTGCTAAAAATGACAGGGGGCCGGCCAGGACGCCTCTAGTTTGGCAATGTCATTTTGGATACCCTGTGCCGGGACAATATGGTCGACGAATTTCACATATTAGGCATGTGAAAACCTTCTCGAGGCGCTGCAGATGAACTTCAACTGTTTGCGAAAAAAGTCCAGATCCTCCAGGAATATTAACCAAACATTAAGGTGAATGTCGCTCGCAAGATTTTTCATGTGTCGCTGATATGTTGCCGATGAATTTTCTAGACTAACCGAGAGTCCCGAGAGTCCTTTATATTCGAAGAAACCCTGGAGTCCGAATGTGTAAGTGATTTTTTCCTTTATCGTATTCCATTAAACGATTTAATAGCATCCTGTCTTCATATCTTGTACATACGGTCACTTTTTTTAGTTTAATATCGTCCACGCGCAGACGTAGATCACCATTTTGGAGAGGACAACGTTAGAGGCACATGGGCTGCTCGATCGCCGAATGACACCACAAGTGGATAGTTCCTGTGGACGATTACCTACTTCCTGAAAAATGGCGGGTGGAACTCGCCAGTATTGTTGTTTAAAAGGAGTTTCCTCATATGTTGATCTTGCTATTGACCACGGCGGTATGTCTTATATCAAGGTAATCAGCCGAGGAGATACCGGTGTTTCTCTGCAGATGATCCCCCATTTGTCTGCGCTGCTACTTAGTTATATCTTTGGATATCGAAACTTTATCCAGTCGGTGCCGCTTTCCCGGATTCCACATCCACCTTAAGTGGTTCTATCTCCTCCATGTTGACTGGCTGTATCTCGCACAACCCCATTTTATGTGAGATAACCATGGAGTGTGTCGTGAGTTGGAGATCTGAATAGGAACCTTCAGCACTGTATTTTCCTTGAAGTCGGGACAAATCAGACGCAATATACACATCCAGTGGCAGAATGGAGTTATCACTCGGCTGAACATGGGCACATGTATCACGATGCGGCACGGCCTTATAGATACATCGTTTAACAACAATGATAGTGTTAGCGGGTGACTATTTCGGCTCGTTAATAATCACAAGCCCCAATCTATCCTTGTTACTCTGGAGTTACTTTTCCTGTAGCAAGAAACTCCGGAATGCGAGGTATCAATGTGTTTACATCTTCGTTGGCTGCAGAAAACTTTGTCCAACTTCATGTCGACAGTTGTCCATCAACGAGCTGGGAAAATTAGTTAACCATGAGGCTTTGCTGCTATATCGATTATCCGGACAACGAGAAAAACACGGAGTCGACACTATCGCTACTGCTGTAGTTTCCAACTTGACCTCAATATAACCCAAATATTTATCCAGAAAGGTATCCAAGTAGGCATCCAGTATGCAGGAATGCCTGACTGGACACCCAATTAATTAACATCTTAGCTTCGTTCGATGGTTCAATCAACCCAGGAGGTTATCTTGATTGATTGCTATCAACGGGACTTTGTAATAAGGAACCTATTGTCCGCCCCTCGAAATATTATTCTGATCTCATGCCCGCCCTCACGTGTCCGGTAAGACTTCCCTAAACGGTTATCGTCCACGTTCACTAAAAATGCCATTCAGCTTGGCAAACAGGCTGGTAATGGAGTGACCACTGACATCCTCATCATTGCACGGGTTGCATCTCGGCGCAATGATGCTCATAGTCCTGCGTTGATTGCTCCTCCCCATACTAAAGGTTGTTGGTTTATTGGTAGACCCAAAGCAAAAAGCGAAAGAACGGGGAACAAGAAATCGGGATACGAACATACACCTGGAGTGTGCGTCCAAGAAACAAAATGGTGGGGTGTACAAATGTCCGATACCTACATATGTGTGGACAAATGTATTCTATAAGAATAAAATACTTTCAATGAAAGAGAGGAATGATCCAACAATCACCTAGAGGTTTATGCAAACATATAACCAATGACCGGCCAACCAAACTGGCCAAGCTGGTCACAGAGGCTTATCAAGCTGAATGAACGGTTTAGTATAATGTGTGGGTACAAGACAATGTGTGGTAGCACGAGGCAAAGTGTACGAATATAAGGTAATGTGCATAAACACAAGACCATGTACGTAAGCACAACCCAATGTATGTGGGCCCAAGGTAGTATGTGTGAGAACAAGGTGATGCGTGTGTGGGCAAAAGACAGCGGGTGTGTGTGTTTCAGCATAAACCAATGTATGTGGGTTCGAGAAAAAAGTGTGCGAACACGAGAAAAATGTGCGTAAACATCAGACAATGTGCTTGAGCACCATGCAATGTGCGCGAGCACAAATCACTGTGATGACGAAGTCATTCCTGTGAGCACGATGCTATGTGTGATCAAAGGACAATATGTGTTAACCCTATCTGGCCTGGGCGATTTGGGGTGTACAGAAGCCGTGGGGGGGAGTTCCCCCTATATATTTTCGCTATCGCAAAGGCTAAAGGGCTGAAACTTACCACACTATATCTTTGGGTCAAGCCCTACAAGAATATTTTTAAAAAACCCAAGATGACCACCATGATGACGTCACAGTGATGTCATTTCCAAAAAGAGCATTTTTAACGATTTTTCGGTCAGAATTTTCGATTTTTTTATTTTTGTTTTTTCCTCGAAAAAACTGCATGATGAATTAGTAAATAATAATCTGATATGAAATAAAATATATTTTACCCACTTTTTCAAGCAGAAATGCAAAAAAAATGAAGGAATATGACGAAAACATCACTTTTCTGGTACCCCACATGGCCGCCATTTTGAATTTATCCATGATCCGCTGCTCGGGGGGTCATGCAAATAGGCTCAAAATGACCGTAATATGATAATCTAAAAAGTCACGGAGTTTCAGCTCTCAATTGTTTGTCGTTCCGGAGATAGGAGCAAAAAAAAAACAGGGGAGGCGGAAAGTGCCTCCCCCCTCCACAGACCAGGTAAGTAGTATAGTCTACGGAAAAAAAGGTCGCATTGACCTCTTTGCACTTAAACTTGAGGCGTTGGCGCTGGAGATTGGAAAGTGATCTCTGCCAGAGTTTGGCCGCCATCTTGAATTTCGTAAAAAAACTTCACCAATGTGGCAGCGGCTTATTCTCTTGAACTCTGATACAAGGTCACGTGACCTTTGTATTCCTCCGCGGTGATGCGGTCTGGCGGTGATGCGGTCTGCCTCCGCGGAAAAAAAGTAGTCATACGGGAAAAAATGCATGGAATGCATGTATGGACTCTGGGATGTACTGACTTTGAACATTGGGGAGCGTATTTACAACCATATTGACCTCGGGGAAGTACGGAGCGTTGATCTTTGACCTTTGCGTGGACGCGTACCGTTCAAAAGCGAGTATATTGATCTTGGAGGCGGAGTGCTATTAGGGTTCAAGTGATCGGGCTGTGGGGCCGAATGACGCCTCTGGGTGGGGAGGAAAACAGTCCGCGAGAAAAAATAGTGCGGCGAACGAATAGTGCGGGTCTGTATTTAATCCATTTAAACATTTAAAACTTTAATACATGTAAAATGGGCTTACCTTGAAGTGTCAAAGTTTTATAATTAGATGTCCGTCCTATAGGGTCTGTACTATTGGATTGCATCAGCATTGGCTGGGTGCCAAGTTTTTAGAATTGGCTGGATGCCAACATCCGGATTTCGTTGGCACGCATCCAATTGGCTGGATGCCCAGTTTTATATGAGCCGGGTGCCCATTGGCTGGGAGCCAATTGGCTCAGTGCCAAGTTTTTCGCTATAAAAAGGGGTTTATTTTGCAGTTCGGTACCAACTCTTTCACTGGCCATCCGAAGCTATCGACCTCACCACTACCTGCCTACAGCCTGCCTGACCACTGCCTTTGTATAGTAATCTGCCTGCCTACCTGACCAGCTTGTCTACCTCATCTATCTGTCATGGACTCATCCGACCGAGCTACGCTGAAGCAGTGTCCTCTCAAGATCATCGATGAGATGGAGCATGTGGCCGAGCTATGTGATCTTTTGGAGAAGATAGAGATTCGCACCAAATCTCTGCAGGAAGATATCATGGCAGAGAACACCAATACTGAACGAAATAGAGCGCAACTCAATCTGTTACCTTGCCGTGGACCTGACGAGACATTTCTGATTCGCTGATTGTAGATATCACGCAAAAATTATCCAGCTTATTGTTCGACACTTATATGGATGAACTAAAGCCGTACATTCGAGCGATACGCATGGATCAATGTGCCGCGGATGTCAATATAAATCACTCAGTCAAATCGAGCATGAATGTGTGGGACTGTTTTTAACAGAGGAGATTTTGAAAGAAGCCATACAGGATAGTAATGAAATACAAATCTTGGAGAGGTTTCAAACCCGATGCCCAGCTAGAATTCCACGCCCCCATATGGACGCTTTCCTCTCACAACACAGCTCAGATAAGCAGAAGGGTCATTTCCAAAAACGGTTGCTCGATAAATATTTACAATTCTGAGCTATAATAGACACTCAGAGAGAGAGAGATATTTCCGTGTTGGCTGTTATATATCCGAGTCACTGGGCCAAATGTCGCAACAATTCTCACATTTGTATACATTGATCGGCTAGCCAAAACACGCTACCGTAAATCAATTATATATTTATAATTCCCCGACGTGAAACTAAATTCCTGCAGGAATTATATTATTTAAGAGATTACTGAGTATAGGAAAAGCAAATTGTTCATTCTTCCGTGTTGATGTTACAAATACAAATCTTGGAGGTATTTCAAACCCGATGTCCAGCTAGAATTACAAGCGTCTGGTCCGTCATTCATAATTCAGCCGTCGTCCATTAGAGAATATCCGCGTCCATAATCCAAAGACCTATTCCATATTCCATATAACAGTATTAGCACCAAATTCAAAAAGACAATCATAGTATACATAAACATAGGCTTGTTTCCTGCAAGAGAGAAGCGGTCAACAGTTTTCAATGATGCCGGCAAGACATCATGATGTTCCAAAAATATCAAATCCGTATCGCTGATCAGTATTCTTAATCCATAATATTCGTTGTAAAGTCGTCATCTAAAGAATGATGTATCTCAGTCACGTTTTGATTGTGACTGTTCATATGAGTACCATGAGGATCTTGAAAATCTTCCACTCCCCCATATGGACGCTTTCCTCGCACAACACAGTGCAGATAAACAGAAAGGACATTTCCAAAAACGCTTATTCGATAAATATTTACAAACCTGAACTATTACTTAGAGAGAAATATTACTGCGTGAGACTGTTTGTTTATGTTTTTGATATATCCAAGTCACTAGGCCAAATGTTGCGATGTTGCAACATTTTAACACAATTTTTGCAATCGCGTTAAAATGTTGCGATGTCGCGACATTTTAACACAATTGTTGCAACACTAGGTTACATTGTATACATTTGTTGCTCTTCTACCACGCTACCGTAAATCAATTACATATTTATAATCGCCCGGCGTGAAAGTAAATGCCTGTAGGAATTATCAGATCGATATTACCGAGAATAGAAAAAAATGTTCATTCTTCTGTGTTGTTGTTAAAATAAAAATATCATAAATTCATATGGTGTGTGTGTTTTTTTTTTATGTATAGGGAAATGCAGAGGGTCATTCTGGTGTTTTGAATTGAATTGTGCATTGATAGAAGTTCTCTTTCGGTAGAATTGGCAGCACTGAAAAGTGCTTTTGAGGAAAAAAATGTCAGGGAAAAACACCTCACGGTCGAAATATTCTTTTCACTCCAGCAATATGAGTCCGACAGAAGGGGCACCGGAGCAAAATATGCTGTTCCTCGTCGTCGTTCTCATCACATCGGCAAGTCCCGGCATTGCAAATAAAATTACACAAGCACATTCCACAAATAGCTAAATGTCCGCATGGGAAAAACACATAAACTGCCTCGATGGCCTGACAAATGGTGCAGTTGCTCTTCTCGCGTTCGGCGTCTAGTTGCCGGCGAAGTGCGCCTTTTTCCCGCTCTAATTCTTGAATTCTGTTTTCTTGAGATTGTTGAGTAATTTCTCCCGCCTCTAATTGACGTCTCAGCCGGGACATTCGTGTCGTTGTCACATCAGGAGTTGCTGGGTGAAGCGAAGTTGCAGGTCTGCTTGCAGTCAACCACCCCGCCGCTGTTTCCAAGATGGATGGAGGCGGGCCTGTCAGTTCTTAAAGCTCCGTCTCTTCCTCACTTTCTATCTCATCAACAGAAGCTTGGACCAAAACCTGTCGATCTACAGCTTCGGACGCATAACTGGCACGATAAATCTTGGGATCTCTCCATCTACAGGACATTGACGTCGTGGCCATCTTGAGATATTGGCGTAACGAGTAGCGTAGGTTCCGAGGGAAAGTGATAAGCGAAGGTACTGAATTGGAAAATGCGCCCCTTTTATAGTGAAAGACTTGGCGCCGTGCCAACTGGCTGAGGGCCAACTGGCTGAGCGCCAACGGTACCATTGACATTCAGCCAGTGTCAACAGAACCCGGCTGTTGGCATCCAGCCAACGCTACTACAAACATTTTCGAGATGTGTTCTCACTTTCGATGAAAGCACAAAAAAGCTTGGGTACTTATAAGTAATGAGTCTAAAAAAAAAAAAAATTCACCTACGCTAATATATTCTAGTTTTTTGTAGAATATAGATTCGCGTTAATTTCTACTTCGTCAAGAAAATTTTTTCATCTCGAAAATTGGCAGATTGAAATGTTCTCTCTAATTTTATGCCACGGTATCTATTTTTACATCTATGTTGTAGATTTATGACAGAAGAGTATATTATTACACGACCCCACGGTTCCGCGGCTGAGTGACCTACTTTCGAGTGGAACGTAAACGAAGCCACGTGGCGCGCTACAGCATTGCTGAGGTGAGAGAATCGAGATATTTTAAATAGCTGTTGTGTGCCAGATTAAAGATCTCTTGGACTCGTACATGCGACGTTTTCTTCTTTTTCTTCGCGTGTTAACCAATCCCGAGAACGCTTCATAGTTCTTTGGTTGGCTCAGCCGCGGTCCCGATATTGTGGCGCCGTAAAACGGGGTAAATATATGGACTGATCTTTGGTGTAAGAATTGGGGTAAATGGACAGAGTGAACCTATCTCCCCTCTCCGACTGCAAATGGATGAGTCCAGATGCGACCATGATGTCATAATGCTATTAAATATCCATGAACACCAAATTCAATTGAAATACGTAAAATAGCGACATGTACGATTGGGGAGCATTGATAGGATATTAATTTATTAAGATTGAATTTTTGAGTGCCAGCGGCGACCATAAAGTAAATTTTTCATGGGACAGAATAGAATAGAATAGAATAGAACTTTATTTATGCTAATCAAAGCGCCCGCAAGGAGCCAACAATCAAAACATTACAAAAATTTCAACATTACCTATCAAAAGAGTCCACCCCTCATTTTGCTGATTCCCTCCCCATACCTGGGACATGTCATCCATGTTATGACCGTCTTCGGGGTCCTCGAGAAGTTTGCGTTTACCCTGGCCTTTTCCTTTACTTGAGCCATTATTTGGGCATGTTTGATTAGCTTTTTACGTTTCACTGAGCCAGAGCCTCGCTCTGGATATGACCTAGTTTACCTAATATGGCGAGACTGTGGAGTAAGCCCCGCTAGAAAAATTGTCTTCAAATTGTCTGTTGTTTAGTGAGTTTTGTGCCTATATGTCTGGGTTTTTTTTCCCTAGGTGGGTATAACACACCAATCCTTCATCACGATGCATTCTTATCCTAAAAAATATGGGTATCGCCACGAACCAAGTCTCAATCCATATATACTTTTTCGAAATTCACAGATATTTCCATCGGTAAAGCCGGTCTCCATTATACCACATGCAAGAAATGAACGCACTAAACTGTCAAGCTAATGACTTTGGCCAACGGCTTTTTGGCCAATGTTCCCTGGTTTGAAGTTAGTCCCGACACCCCAGCTTCTTCTGGGCTTGTCACGGTAGATTAATTTGTTCGCCCATACTCCCACGTGGGGTGGGCGTGGAAAAACAGAGGGTATCCAGCCAATGAAAAATAAGAAAAAGATATGTGTGTGCATATTAATAGACCACGTTGGATGTAGGCCGTAGAAAATTGGCGGCTAAAATGAACACATTACATTATACTTTGTTGCGAATTGTTGCAAGTCCACGGGTGATTCAGTGCGTTTTTATACCCCGCTACAGTATTTCACAGAATAGAATATCAGCTCATAAATTTGGGGTGGTGTGGATAATTCGACAGTCTTCAAGTCCCTCCTTGAAAGTCTGAATGACTTTGTATTTCTTAGTTTGATGAAAAAATTATCTACTGATTATTTTTCGGCTACAAATAAATAATTCGTGAATTCTGATAGAACGTGAAACTTACAATTTTTATTCAGGTGAAGAATTACTATATATTACGTATACAAGGAAATTTCATAATGCAAACAATTCAATTCAATTCTTTTTATTGCTCGATTCTGTCACATATAGATTATGGCAAATGACATAATAATAACAAAATAATATAAAAGACAATTGATACAGAGATAAAGCCTGTTACTGTGGCAATATCAATTTGTAAAGAAAGAAGATAGAACTAACTATACTCAGCTGGGTTTGGGATTTATCTGTTCGTTCCTATATATCTACATATTATGTATGTACATTGCTATTCTACCATGTTCTGATGGAGGGTTGAACAGAATTTCTATATACTTTTCTTTGTCCATTGCTGATGTGGCATTATCCTGTATTTGTAGGAGATAGATAATGGTTTTCTTTTAATATAGAGGCTAGCACATTCCAATAAAAATCAGTTTTTCGTCTTCTATTTTTTTGTACTACAGAGTCTACAGTATCGTTCGTCTCTGGGGATATTATAGTATCGTCCAGTCTCTATTTCTAGTTTGTGTGTACTTGTTCTAAATTTACTAATTGTTTGTTTATGTCTGATGTTTTCTATTTCGTAAAGGTATGGTTTTAGTGTGTATTTGTGGTAAACTTGTCTGAGGAGTGTGAGCTTGCCAGAATAGGATATATTTTTTATATTTTATGGTTGATCATCAATCACAGATTCAAACAAGAATCACAATGTACAAGAACTGTCAGGAACGCGATTAAAGTACTGTATGCAGACTATGTCGATTGGGTATTCATGAGAATTTTCGAAGAATGTACAATAGGATTGCATAATACAAACAACAATACAGATTACTACAAGAATGTGTAGTACATGTCACTAGAACATGCATTTGAGAATTACATGTAGTATTCACAACATGTGAAAATTTAGAGTTCACACACAGTCACAAATTCGCATCGGTTAGAGGCAATATATGTAGTAGTCACCAGTTCACAAGTCCAGATAGGTGGTACTGACACCATCCGGAAGGACTTTTCGTTTCGGATAGTAGAAGGTGAAGGCATCTCGTTGCTGTATGTACGAACGCATTTGATGATCCACCACACGAAATCCTCGATTGGTCCCACTAGTACTGACGCGGTTTTGAAGCACGTCCAGGTAGAGAGCTGTGTTAATGATGGGGTCCCGTCGATTGACCCCCTTGCAGCTGATCAGTAATAGATGTTTGAACACAGGGAGATCATGGCTTCTCCACTCCACTCTAGCTTAATGAGTTCGCTTGTCGTGCTGGTAGTGGTCGCGTCGAGGCAGCCATTGATCCCGTTCCGCTTCATACTGGACTCGTAGTTCCTTTTTCACGAGTGACTCCCAGTCTGCTTTAGAGACACCCATGTAGGAGGAATCTGTGTCCATTTCTATCAACTGCCAATCCCTCTGGTCGAAATACACGTGTATAAAGTCATAGAGGAACTCCAACATCCGGAGTTTGGCCATCTGGTACACCATACACCCGATTTGGAGGGGTAAGTTGTAACGCGTGGTCTTTTTGGCAGACGTAGCCTCATAGGTATCACCATCGATGACGTCGACGGAGCGAAACAGCGGCGAGTTGATTTTTGTTCGCGCTTGTTTCGTAGTGCATATACTCATGGTGACGTGGCGGGCTTGATTCGTCACAGTTTTGCCATAAACACTGTTCCCCGCGAGTTTCCAGGACCCGGCGATAATGGCCTTACTGGGATCCTTATCACCTTGACGACGAGCGGCCGTTACGGTGTCAGCGACGCCGGAAAAACAGGCATTGGGTACATACTGCATGACTTGATAGACTCGTGTGACCTCGAAACCGTGGCTCATGTACCAGCGCAGAAGTGGTGTGCCCAGTAAGATTTTTTCAGTCCACATACTGCCTATCAGCATCCGGCGCGGTTGATTAAGTACTTCATGCTCCTCGGCGTAGGCCCCCATGATGTCTCCAATATCAGCCCGACTCACCAGCGTGTTTTTAAAAATGGGTGGTCACTCTGCAAACCCTGGCTTCAGGGCGTCGGGGACATGCAGGTCACATTCTATAAACCCGTAGAGGGCCGCCGTACGCACGGCTTCAAGGATCTGTGGCGTGGTGAGAATACGACGACGACTGAGGGGGTACTCGTGCTCTTTCAGAAAATCACGCAAGTGTGGGAGGACCTGGCACATGGTATGGAATTCACATTCCCACACTTCGATGAGATGATACCCCAACTCTTTAATATAATCAGCATTGTCCACCACTTCCGCCTGTAGTTGTTTTGCTGTTTTACCACGGCGATCGTTGTAGTGACCGTGGGAGAACTTGCAATATGCCCGTGCCAATAGCACCCGTAAAACTGAAATACTGTAGGCATTCCATTCACCAGGGCAAACCCATCGACGGGGAGTTGGCGATCTCCTACTCGCTTTTCTGTGGCGTTGGATTGGTGTCGGATAGAAATGCCGCGTCGATAGGCTTCCCAGTCCAGCCACTGGTCGGCGATATGTCTGTGGGACCGTTGTGGTTTGAAATGCTGGCCTTCCGCTAACCACCGCGTATAATGACCGCTTGGCATGGGTTGAGCAATGGCCCACAGATACAGTGCGTTCGTATCAAAGCCGATGATTTTGTCGCAGAGTTTCCCACCTCGAATGGTCGTCACATCTTTCTCGTGGTACCGGTGAAATATGAGGCTTGGCCCGCCCACAGTGTTATCTCGCAAACAATCATACATGTCTTCGTCTTTTTGTTGAATGAGCGAAAAGTAAGTAGAACAGTCTTGAAAGAGATACCGAAGAGCCAGGCCAGGTAAACTCAAACACTCTTTGAATGTGTCGACGTGCATTTGGTTGCGGAATAGTTGCGCCATTTTCTCGGCCGCTTCGAGGAAGGGAACGACATCCAAGTTATTATAATATACCAGAAAATCTCGCAAGGTCTGCATGTGTTGGTCGTTCTATACCTGTTGCAGTTCCCGGTACACTTCTTCATAACATGCCTCTTGCTTTAAATCATCGAAAAAAGCGTCCCGGGATGGTAGCTCTGTTTCCTCCAAGCGGTCGAGTGTCGACATGTAAGTGTAAGGGAACCTCCCTGTGGCTTGTTCACAGCCATAGGCCTTCACCCACTGAGCATAACTATAATTGGGCGCCAAATAATTCCGAACATCCAGGAAATGTAGTGACGTGGTAGTAAGCGCAATGTGATTATTAATCTTTTTGATCACACTCTTGACTTCACCGGACTGTGCCAAATAAGGGTACAGAAACTCCTTCACCATGTTGAGGTCGTAACGTCCAAAATTAAACCCGAGCACGGGTAATTGAGTAAGGTACTGAACGAACCGGGCTTTCAGTTTTTCCGCATACACTTTCGGTAAGGGTACATCTTGTGGACGAATCCCTCTTTCGGCCTCGCCACTTTTCTCCTCTTCCTCCGACTCACTTTCTTCGCTGTCACTGAACGATACACCCGGCTCGGGAATTCGATCATCGAGTTCATCCAGAACATCCTGGAACTTGACTACCAACAGCTCCGTACTACGTGCGCTCATCGCCTCTAAATATTCCATCATCCGCGTAATCAGCTCATGAGGGTCACCGGTCGATATGAAACATACAGGGGCAGCGTCATAGCCAGGAACGTTGGTTGAAATGCTGACACTCAGCGGGATATGACGCTGTGTCCACTGCGTTTTGGCTGAGGTAGTGTCCATAGGTTCCAAAATCGCTTCAAAGTCATAGCACGTCCGGTAGGGAAAATAACGGTCCTCTTCCGCCACCACAAGACCCTCATCAGCTAGTTCTTCAAAGATATTAGGCGTATTGTGGTATACACCTCCAGGAAATTTCCGTTGAATAGTGTTCGTACAGATTTTCTCGTGTCGGTGTAAGTCGTAAGATTCTTTGAACACCCGCTGGCATTGAGTACAGCTGAAAGATTGGGCGAAGAGGCTCATATTGTAGATCAGGGAAAAGTGACTGACTCCACCGTAGTCGTAGACCTTCACCTTCATCGTGGACGCGTGTCGTTCTGAAGAGCGATGCACCAATTCAGCGAGTGTGTTGTTCAATGCAATACCAAAAGAATCAAAATAAGCATAGGTCAATTACTTCCCCAGGCCTTACAATTTATGGATTTTTCCAGATTTTACCCAAACTGTTCATAAGTCAACCATAAGTGTTCATAAGTTTTTGATGACTTCAACTGTATTTTGGCTTGCTTGATACAACACATATCACGAATCGTTAGATTCTTGGTATGTGCGTTAGAACAGGTTAACCAGGAGACTATTCTGTGAAGTCATGTGACGCAGTCAGTATGTCGGCACCTCTTCCCACTTCCCTTATATGTGTTGTAATTTCGTTGATGTGCTGAAAACATCTGCTCCTTTACATTGAAGACGTTCCGGTGCCTTATTCCCACGTAGTATAGAAGGAAGCTCCATCTGAGCTAATATTACCTATACTTATCTTTATTTACGTTTTTTTTATTTTTATGTTGTTTTTTGTGTGTTTTGTTAAGTATGGATAGAGTATAATGTCCAGCATTTATTTTCTGCGTCGTTTTAATGCTGTACATATTATTGCTCTGTTTGTTTTTGCCCACGTCTACTATGAAAAACAGTTGCATTCATAGTTTGACCGTGTTCAAGATTATTATTACTGTATGCCTCTTCCATTGTTAATTTCTCAGCGCTAAAGGACTCAAACGGTCGCGGGTCACGCACGTGAGATCACTGACTAATCTAGATTTATGACGATAGTAATGCAACTGTACCTGACGGACCTACCTGGCCGGGGGGGCGGAAAGTGCCCTCCTAGTGAACTTTTCTCTGCTGCTCCGAAACGACAAAACCGAGGAGGCTGAAACTTGGTGACTTTTAAGCTTATCTGATTGGGGTCATTTTGAGCCTGTTTTCATATACCCCGGGCAGAGGATCATGGGTAAATTCAAAATGGCGTCCATGTGGTATTCGCGAAATTCATGTTTTTCAATCTTTTCGCTCCATTTCTTCACATTTTCCTTGCCTAAAAGGCATGAAAGTATTTTATTTATGCAAAATTAATTATTCTATATTTTATTTTATTTTTTCCGAGAGAAAAATCTGAAAAATGAAAATTTCGAAAAATCGACCCCAAATAGGCAAAAAAATGGCTTCCGAGAAGATGACGTCACTGTGACGTCCTCATGGCGGCCATCTTGGATTTGTTTACATTTTCCGGTAGGGCTTGAACCAAAGATACTGTGTGGTAAGTTTCAGCGCTCTAGCCTTAGTGGTAGAGAAAATATATAGGGGGCACTTTCCGCCCCCCCCCGCCCAGGCTGCGATACACCCCAAATCGCCCAGGGCAGATAGGGTTAATTCAAATACTACAGTCTGGTAATCTGTATTGATGGACAGGACGTCATACGGTTTCTTTTCCCCTTGAGAAAATAAACACTGCAAGTTAAAATCCAACTCCCTGCGAAAATACCACATACCCTACTCCGTGCTCCTACAGCTGGTCTGCTCGACCTTTGTGCAAGTCATTTTGATAGAAGATTTGTGCCTGGTAAACTTGGTGGAGAATAAAGCGCTTGATCGGCGAACTTGCGATGTATTCACACGCCCTCGTTTGGGTCGTTTCTTTCATCTGTCACATAGTTCATCATTTTCCATCAGATGACTTGATATATTAGGTTATTATACAGTGCTTTGTACAATATGGATTGGTATTGTACAAGTCCAATACGGGTTTTCATCACAACATGGACGAGTACAATACCAATCCATATTGTACAAAGCACTGTATAATGACCTATTTATTATACAGGTCATCGAAATATTAAACTAATTTATTTGTTATTGATTTTTTATTTATGTTTGAATCAATATAGTTTTGTTAGATAAAACAACATAACATTAATATATTCAGCTATATAACAATAAATTCAACTGCAGGACCCGTAAATTGCAAATATCATGTAAATCTATTATTAGTCTATACTTTCCGAACTTCATTTGAGACAAATTTCACTGGCTGGGTAATGTTACTCTGAATTTAGATATATAGTGATATTTAAGTTCCTAGATGATCGAGCGAGAAAACAGAAGGGTTTTCAACTTTTGTAGCTTCATTTTGGCGCCGTAACAAAAAAAGTTACCTCCCTTAGAAAGCGTACAATATGAATTCAATACGGCATTTTGGGATCCAATATGACTGGATATTGTGCGGACACGTGGTGCGATTGAAATGATTTGATTGGATCAAAGGACATAGCTGTATAATAAGAGCTATTACATCACCGCTCATAAATATTTGTATCCAATACCGCTCAAGCCATTGGTGGGGTCGTGTCCTCATGCTATTCAAGATGTCCACATGACCAACTACAATAAAAGCGTGGCTGGGATACAAATCATCATAGGGATCATTTTTTTCTTGTGATCTTTTTAGAAATATGGAGTCAGTACATTTGCTTGTGTGATAATACCATTTCTTTTTACTACGCCCTCAGCTTTTCCCACCACCCTTGTTATATTGCCTTTACTTCGATTAAGCGTCTCGACAAAGGCATCAAAATCATTTCTCTTCTTGTGCCGATGCTGGATAGATCGGTCAACGGATTGAGAATTTTTGTACGGTGGTCTTAGTCCTAAATGTATTTCTGAATGTCCGATCTCTCTGTATTTCAAATTCATAACGTGGATCACTTCAAAAATAAGGCCCATAGTATTATGGAAAGAGGAAATTGGGCCTATTGACCTCAAAATTTTGCATATGACCTCTGTAACGTGACCGAAACCGGAAGTTACCTTTGACTCCTGCGCATATGCACAATACCGGATAAATTATGATGCGTAGGACCAAAGGTCACTACCGGTCACGTGATCGGAACCGGAAGTGACGTCACAGAGGCTATATGCAGATTTTTGAAGGCAATAGGCCTCAATTTCCCCTTTTTCTTGGAGCAGATCACGCGACTTGGCTATTAATACTAGGGTCAACGAGCGTGTGCGATATTTATGTGACGTTTGTGTGACGTCAAAAAGGTTATATGCAAATTTCCAAGGTCAGTGCGACCGAATTAGCTCTTTCAAACGGTCAAGAGGCGTCTACGGGGCCTTCAAACTTTGAAAAGATCAAGATGCATCTACGTGCCCTTTCGGAACCTGGGGCATTTCCATAAACTGATTAACTACGGTATACAAAAGAACCAAATCACATTGTTGTAATAAAAAACAGGTTTTAGTTTCATTACTGAGAACACAACATATATACAACAGTTATCTCCCCTTAATATAACATCAACGATAGAAGTCCATGAATATCTGCGGTGTAAGTTCACCTTTACTTTAACATATTTTATGCTATCCATCACTCTGAATATCCAGACACGTCGTGGTCACACCATCTGAGAGAACTTTTCGCTTGGGGTAGAAGAAGGTGAAGGCATCCCGTTGCTGGATGTAAGATCGCATCTGGTTCTGGACAAGACGAAAACCTTTGTTGGTTTCATTGGCCCTGGTCTGCCTTTATACATCGAGGTACATGGTTCGGAGCTCAACAAGAGTTATCTGCCACTGAATACGACTGTACATGTCCTTCAATTACTCCAATGTTAATCTCTCGGAATGCACGTCATCAAACATGGTCCACGACAATATCGCCAGCTTATCCTCCTTGTGTTCACATGTCCTATACCGAGAACCAGAGACATGGGAATTGCACTAAATGAGTCGCCTGGACGCAGGCTTCCATTCAGTAATGCGGGGTGAGGATATGGGGCTGTGCATTGCGCTCTTTCGCAAAGAATAGTTGTCCTAAACAGGGCCTTTAGATGATTTTAGAGTGTTTTCTCACTAAGTAGGTAGAATCCATTGGAGGCGTGGACTGACGCACTCCCCGGTTGAAGTTGAGTAGTACCGGTGTGGAGGAACAAATTTCCGGTGGCTAAGAGTGTTCGACTTCTATCTACTAACCCAGCTCGGACATTTTTCTCCACATTGGGGACAAGTGTCCGTCTTTGGTTGCTATAGAAAGAGATCTGGAAAGGAACACTAATCACCAGAACATTCTTATCCATCACACCGGCTCTCAGGAGGCTGGTGGGCTGGTCTCTCCACCGCATTCCAGGTAGACGGTCCACACTCTTTCGGAGCTATACATGCCAATCATCCGTGTTACTCTTTCGGAGTTATACATGCCCATCATCCGTGTTGCTCCACCTCGGTTTTCTATGAATATTACATCTGGGTATTGCATCGGTGGTCGAACACCCACCTTGGACATTTTCGTCGTCTTCCTGGTCTTTACGCGCACCTCGAACTCTATAGTTTTTTCACTCCACCGTTGTAACTTGCCATTGTCCTTCCTCGTTAAAAGTTTGTGCTGGAATGCTCGCTCTTAACCTGACAAAAACATGTACTTGTTTTGTGGGCTGATTTCATTGGCTCTCTATTTTACCCCAGTGCTCTTGCATTGGTTTGTTTTATGGGCATTGATTGGTTACATTTGACCCCATCCTATGCCACTGGTTGTCTGCTTTCGCAGCCGACTCATTGGCTTGCCTATATCAGCTTGGTTAAAATTAAAATCCCACAATATGTTCAAGTATTGGGCATTGATGGCCACTTGTTTATGCTCGTTGTACAGAAAACACACAAGACAGGGTTTTGGGTGAGATCTCATTTGTTTTTATTCGAGAACAACAATAAAAAATAACAACAACGTGAGAACAACCACGTGAAAACTGGAGTCCAGAACGAGGCTTGTACATTGAAATGGTTAGAATTTAAGCCCAGAACGGGGATTGTACGTTGAAATGATCTGCGACCCAGTCGTACATCAGTACATCTCGATCGGTAGCTTGAGAGTACTCGTTACACATCTGTACGGTGGTGGGTAGCGTTCTTTCCCGGCAACGGTGGTAGAGGTAAAACAGACAGCACTGGCAGCACACACTACTGCTCAGGCCTTGCAACGCTTGACTGTTCCAACACCACGTCTCTGTGCCTTCGTCCATGGAGGTTGTTAAATGGAAATGAAGGGGCGACAGGCCGTACGGATCAAAGTATTCACCCTGCTGTTCTGTCATGTACACGGCCACCCAATGTAAACCGGGACGATCCATCGGATCCGTATTGAGAACGTGTGCGGCAGGATACACATGGTCTAACGGGAACGCATCTCGGGCGTACACCCCTTGAAAGACAGTGCGTGTCCGTGGGCAATTCTCCAGCAGGGTAGTAATCTAGTCTGTATCCATGTTTCGTGGCAAAGTCACGCAAGACGTTGCGCGCCTTGTCCACGTGAATGATGTTGTCAAACTCGGCGTAACAAATCACATCGATGGTGCTCCGAGGGGCTCATGCAAAGTGGATTTCCAACCGTAGTTTCCTTGCCTGGCAAGGTTCAGCTGATGGTCGTTCTCTAACGTGGGGGCCAGATCGAGACAGAACAACGTGTATCCGTTAGCGTAGTCCTCCCGACTGATCTTATTCCCCTCATCCTGGTTGATTTGATCGGTCGCTGTAAACATGCTCTGATAGGTTTGAATGAATTTCTCGAGCCCAAAGTTCAAGGCCGTGACTGGGACCTCTTGTCCGTCTACATGCAGGGCAACGAAATTGATGCCGAAATGTTTAAATTCAAACGGGGTTTCCGGGTAAGCTCCGCTGAAACTGGTATTCTCCACACAGACCAGGATCAATCGTTTCGGGTGTTCCCCCAGGAACAGCTTTTCTTTGTAGGCGCTCATACTTCCGGCAGGCACAGAGAACACTTTGGTTTACACACGTCGGATAGTGTACTGGGCTGTTTTTTTCCTCCAACGCTTTTAGGTGCCCCAGTTAAACGGCTGGAATCGGGTTCGCTTTTCGGACATACAGAACTGCAGCTTGGTTGATGATCTTATAGTCAGCTACATGCCCCTGTACGTCACTGGCCATCACGGCGAATGTTGGTGGGCGCCCGTATCAGTCGAATTTTGATGGGGATCTTGTTCACGAGGTACGGGTCTTGCATGAAGAGGTCTGCGTGCAGTCGACCGTTGAGATCGACCGAGTTGCCATTCGCAGTGAAACCCTTCCGTTTGTTCCATCTCGTATTTTCGTTCTCCGTGCCCATGTGCTCGGTTGTGTCCCGGTAGAATAAAAGGGCTGTCAACTGAGATTTTTTAGCCTCTCGTCCATACGACAACAGCGCTTCAATGTAGGCTTGACAATGGTACGTGTTGGTCGAGTCACTAATGAGTTTGTGGCTGAAAATAATATCCACCTCTTGATACATAGAGTGCAGCCAGAGATTCGTCGGGCGCACCGTTGGACGGCCGACGAATCTGGAGCCATCCCCATTGGCGATCTTGGCCTAACATCTAGCATGGTCTTCCCCCGGAACCGACCGGGCCCGACATAATTATCCGTCTCCAGTGCAAACAGCTTCTTCAACACGATCACCTGGATCACCTGGATCATGTTCGCAACGGGGAGATATCGATTCCTCCAGGGCTCCAGCTCTTGATGAGGTTACGCAACGCCTGGATGAATATTTTGGATGTATGGTACTGACCTTCGGGAAGAGCGAAGTTAAAGGTGTTGCTTTCGCATACGGCTTCGTACCACACCGTATCATGTTGCACGTTGTATCACGTACACGGGTATTGGATATCCACTAGGCCACACTGCCAGCGTCCGGGAAGATTTAAGGGATGTAGCAGCTGCGTGACATAATGGGCTAAGCTGTTGTTAGGAAACACCACAGCCGAGCTATTACTGGGTACTTGTGAGGTAAAAAATGACGACTGAGCCTTCCGGCTGCCGCTGTTGGTTATAATAGCGTTCCCAGGCTCAGGGATCTTATTCCCTGCGTCGTGACACGGCTCTGGAGAGGTGGGGTGTCCAGGGGTGGTGCTTTAAAGGGCGAGAAAGGTTTCCGTAAGGAGCGTATCCGTTGTGGTGTTTTGGGTGGTGACTTCGGTTCCCACTTGGCTTCCCAGGTCCGTGGGAGTCGAGTCTGTCGTTGTGACTTGCGGGATGCGCGTACTGGAGTTGTTTTATGTCACGCTGCATCCAGACCCAGCGCTGGGGCTTCCCCACCAATTCCTGCGGTACATGCATGTCTTTCAAGCCTTGAGCAAGCACATCCCATCCTTGAGGATCCGTGTGCGACCTGCGTTGACGCATCAAGCCATTCACTAAATCCGTCATGTGGGTACCAGGGACCATCTGGTTCTGTACCAGTAGTTCGCTATTATCATTCCAGGTCATGTACGGATTGTATTTCACTCGCCGTAATACCAGGGCAGCTTGTTTCTTGAACGACGCGGATATACAATGTAAGACTTCGTCTTCGACCTACTGTGGGGCTGTGGATGGTACACTGGTAATGGCGGCTGTGGGACAAGTGGTGCTGGCGATACGCGTTGTGTTGGCTGTACGACTGACGCTGGGCTTGATTCAGGGGTTTTGTTTTGTCAGGGGTTTCAGCAGCCTTTCTGTAAGATCTGTTTCTTCTGTGCTTGCGGGACTCGCTTATGGACAAGGGGTCGGAGACCTGTCTTATGCTTGGCCGACTTGGTCTTCTGAGCCGTGAGTGAGTGGCATGTTCTCTTTTAAGACATTATGCCCAATTTCACACAGACAGCGCAAAAGATCAGGTCCGCGGCGGGTACAATATTTCGAACCAACTCGGGTGGGGCGATCTTCAACATACTGAGCCTCGGAGCGTGTTTCCGTACTCGAGCGGACATCCTGTACAACTAATGCTGGAACCCACAACCTTGTCCCTTTTATCCTAAAGCGGGCTACCTCCTGAATATTCCTTCACTTCCGAGACAAAGTCAACCGTGATGTTGTATTAATTCTTTTATTATCCTCATCACCAAACACACACACCCCAGCTGGGGGAACCACGGTGGGTGTGTTTACATTATTTTTGCATGTACACGTGCTGGCTCTCCAAAGGGAAAATAACGTTTCGTAGTCGAAGTTGGTCGGGGTGACTTACTTCAGGTAGAAGAGCGTATACCCGTGTTGAGAGGTGGTGGAATCTACAAAATCTTCCAAAACAAACCGGATGCGTCCGGGCTACATCTGCATCGCCACGTGCCGCAGTTGAGTGGTATCTCTCGGGTTTTTAAACATCACTAGGTAGTGGGTATTTAAACTGATGTTCCGTTGTTCTCTGTTTTTGCTAAACAGATTGTACACAATGTAGATGATGCTGAGCCGCCGATGATGACTGCCTTTGGTAAAGAGCTGGGTGACCCGAGCAACAGTCTCCGCCATAAGATCATCCATGACCACCAAAGGGTCCCGTCCCAAGTCGTTCAGTTTGGGTAGGCCTTCCACGAACGGGATGTTGGGCATTGCAGCATAGGACGATTGCCATTCTCCGTGACACCACACGACCCGGGCAATGGGTGGGATATTCATGTTGTCGGCGTATTGAACGAGTTTCTGGATAAAATGCGTCTTGCCTGAATCCGACGGTCCCACACTGAGGGGCAAGTGAAGGGGTGGTGCCACCGGCGTCGTGACACGGCTCTGGAGAGGTGGGGTGTCCAGGGGTGGTGCTTTAAAGGGCGAGAAAGGTTTCCGTAAGGAGCGTATCCGTTGTGGTGTTTTGGGTGGTGACTTCGGTTCCCACTTGGCTTCCCAGGTCCGTGGGAGTCGAGTCTGTCGTTGTGACTTGCGGGATGCGCGTACTGGAGTTGTTTTATGTCACGCTGCATCCAGACCCAGCGCTGGGGCTTCCCCACCAATTCCTGCGGTACATGCATGTCTTTCAAGCCTTGAGCAAGCACATCCCATCCTTGAGGATCCGTGTGCGACCTGCGTTGACGCATCAAGCCATTCACTAAATCCGTCATGTGGGTACCAGGGATCATCTGGTTCTGTACCAGTAGTTCGCTATTATCATTCCAGGTCATGTACGGATTGTATTTCACTCGCCGTAATACCAGGGCAGCTTGTTTCTTGAACGACGCGGATATACAATGTAAGACTTCGTCTTCGACCTACTGTGGGGCTGTGGATGGTACACTGGTAATGGCGGCTGTGGGACAAGTGGTGCTGGCGATACGCGTTGTGTTGGCTGTACGACTGACGCTGGGCTTGATTCAGGGGTTTTGTTTTGTCAGGGGTTTCAGCAGCCTTTCTGTAAGATCTGTTTCTTCTGTGCTTGCGGGACTCGCTTATGGACAAGGGGTCGGAGACCTGTCTTATGCTTGGCCGACTTGGTCTTCTGAGCCGTGAGTGAGTGGCATGTTCTCTTTTAAGACATTATGCCCAATTTCACACAGACAGCGCAAAAGATCAGGTCCGCGGCGGGTACAATATTTCGAACCAACTCGGGTGGGGCGATCTTCAACATACTGAGCCTCGGAGCGTGTTTCCGTACTCGAGCGGACATCCTGTACAACTAATGCTGGAACCCACAACCTTGTCCCTTTTATCCTAAAGCGGGCTACCTCCTGAATATTCCTTCACTTCCGAGACAAAGTCAACCGTGATGTTGTATTAATTCTTTTATTATCCTCATCACCAAACACACACACCCCAGCTGGGGGAACCACGGTGGGTGTGTTTACATTATTTTTGCATGTACACGTGCTGGCTCTCCAAAGGGAAAATAACGTTTCGTAGTCGAAGTTGGTCGGGGTGACTTACTTCAGGTAGAAGAGCGTATACCCGTGTTGAGAGGTGGTGGAATCTACAAAATCTTCCAAAACAAACCGGATGCGTCCGGGCTACATCTGCATCGCCACGTGCCGCAGTTGAGTGGTATCTCTCGGGTTTTTAAACATCACTAGGTAGTGGGTATTTAAACTGATGTTCCGTTGTTCTCTGTTTTTGCTAAACAGATTGTACACAATGTAGATGATGCTGAGCCGCCGATGATGACTGCCTTTGGTAAAGAGCTGGGTGACCCGAGCAACAGTCTCCGCCATAAGATCATCCATGACCACCAAAGGGTCCCGTCCCAAGTCGTTCAGTTTGGGTAGGCCTTCCACGAACGGGATGTTGGGCATTGCAGCATAGGACGATTGCCATTCTCCGTGACACCACACGACCCGGGCAATGGGTGGGATATTCATGTTGTCGGCGTATTGAACGAGTTTCTGGATAAAATGCGTCTTGCCTGAATCCGACGGTCCCACACTGAGGGGCAAGTGAAGGGGTGGTGCCACCGGCGTCGTGACACGGCTCTGGAGAGGTGGGGTGTCCAGGGGTGGTGCTTTAAAGGGCGAGAAAGGTTTCCGTAAGGAGCGTATCCGTTGTGGTGTTTTGGGTGGTGACTTCGGTTCCCACTTGGCTTCCCAGGTCCGTGGGAGTCGAGTCTGTCGTTGTGACTTGCGGGATGCGCGTACTGGAGTTGTTTTATGTCACGCTGCATCCAGACCCAGCGCTGGGGCTTCCCCACCAATTCCTGCGGTACATGCATGTCTTTCAAGCCTTGAGCAAGCACATCCCATCCTTGAGGATCCGTGTGCGACCTGCGTTGACGCATCAAGCCATTCACTAAATCCGTCATGTGGGTACCAGGGACCATCTGGTTCTGTACCAGTAGTTCGCTATTATCATTCCAGGTCATGTACGGATTGTATTTCACTCGCCGTAATACCAGGGCAGCTTGTTTCTTGAACGACGCGGATATACAATGTAAGACTTCGTCTTCGACCTACTGTGGGGCTGTGGATGGTACACTGGTAATGGCGGCTGTGGGACAAGTGGTGCTGGCGATACGCGTTGTGTTGGCTGTACGACTGACGCTGGGCTTGATTCAGGGGTTTTGTTTTGTCAGGGGTTTCAGCAGCCTTTCTGTAAGATCTGTTTCTTCTGTGCTTGCGGGACTCGCTTATGGACAAGGGGTCGGAGACCTGTCTTATGCTTGGCCGACTTGGTCTTCTGAGCCGTGAGTGAGTGGCATGTTCTCTTTTAAGACATTATGCCCAATTTCACACAGACAGCGCAAAAGATCAGGTCCGCGGCGGGTACAATATTTCGAACCAACTCGGGTGGGGCGATCTTCAACATACTGAGCCTCGGAGCGTGTTTCCGTACTCGAGCGGACATCCTGTACAACTAATGCTGGAACCCACAACCTTGTCCCTTTTATCCTAAAGCGGGCTACCTCCTGAATATTCCTTCACTTCCGAGACAAAGTCAACCGTGATGTTGTATTAATTCTTTTATTATCCTCATCACCAAACACACACACCCCAGCTGGGGGAACCACGGTGGGTGTGTTTACATTATTTTTGCATGTACACGTGCTGGCTCTCCAAAGGCAAAATAACGTTTCGTAGTCGAAGGTGGTCGGGGTGACTTACTTCAGGTAGAAGAGCGTATACCCGTGTTGAGAGGTGGTGGAATCTACAAAATCTTCCAAAACAAACCGGATGCGTCCGGGCTACATCTGCATCGCCACGTGCCGCAGTTGAGTGGTATCTCTCGGGTTTTTAAACACCACTAGGTAGTGGGTATTTAAACTGATGTTCCGTTGTTCTCTGTTTTTGCTAAACAGATTGTACACAATGTAGATGATGCTGAGCCGCCGATGATGACTGCCTTTGGTAAAGAGCTGGGTGACCCGAGCAACAGTCTCCGCCATAAGATCATCCATGACCACCAAAGGGTCCCGTCCCAAGTCGTTCAGTTTGGGTAGGCCTTCCACGAACGGGATGTTGGGCATTGCAGCATAGGACGATTGCCATTCTCCGTGACACCACACGACCCGGGCAATGGGTGGGATATTCATGTTGTCGGCGTATTGAACGAGTTTCTGGATAAAATGCGTCTTGCCTGAATCCGACGGTCCCACACTGAGGGGCAAGTGAAGGGGTGGTGCCACCGGGCGTCCATTGTTGAAGGTGTATGCCCTGTCGTCGTAACCTGCTCTTGTAAATTTGGTAAGAGTGAACCGGGGTCGTCGGTGCGTCAACGTTGGTCGTCGTTGCCGGTACGTAACGGCGTTCACTGTGGGTGAGTTTTCAGGCGTAATGGATACTGCAATACTTGGTGTTAGGTTCGATGTTGACCTGGACTGTATATTCGGTGTGGTGGTGGTGGTTATGATGATTGGACTCGTTTCCATCACGGATTTGATGGGTGCTAACGTGGAGGGGGTCTGTACATTCGTTTGACCTGCATTCACGGCTGGTGGTTGTGTCTTTGATGGGATGAGAATGGAGTGCTGAGGTACACCATGTCGTAAAACACACCCCCATATAAAATGCCCAGCAGAGTAAGCAATGTCACCACAAAGCCCACTCGTATTTATATGGAGGAAAAGTCCATAAAAAGATCAGGTGGTCGATCATTTTAGTCAAGTAAACGTAATATTCGTCGTCATCTCCATCTGCCATTTGGTGATGGGGGGGCTGCTGTCGGGCCCATTCCAAGCTATCCAAGGTATCTAGTTGGGTCAGTGCCGTGTCCAGGGACGCACGATCCCTAAGTTCCGAAATGGCACGTAGACGCCTCTTGCCCTTGGAAGTTTGCTTGTGACCTCACTTCCGGTTCCGATCACGTGACCGGAAGTGAATTTTGACCACTGCGCGTTCTCATTAGGAGCAAGCATAAAATATCTCTGCACCAACCGTCCATTCATATTCCATTTTCTACTGCGCTTGCGCGGAATGACGTCAGTTCTACGCCATACCCCAGTCGGACGATCCCCCACGAGTTTTACATATTGACACCTCCCACGGCCCAATCAGACCAATCTTGATCCCAAAATATATATTCCCATACTCTTTTCCCCCTACGCATGCGAGGAATGACGCCAGTTTCACGCCGCTTTCATCAAGTCGGATGCTCCCCAACGAGTGCTTCACTATGACACCTCCAACGGCACCAATCGGACCAAGAGAGGCCCATCTCGACCCCAAAAATTCCATTCCTATACAACAGTATTTTCGTTATTTTGGGATTACACTATCTCATTCTAGTGCTGAAAAATGGTCGAGTCCCGTGCGGGATTCGGACCAGCGACCCCAGAGTCAGGCACCTAATCGCCAGCACTGTATGTCGGCGATCTAAACCACTCGGTCAACGGGCCTCCCACAAAATAGGAGGCAGCAGACCGGTAGTCTTGAAAGCGAACATACAGTACCCCTCTGATGACCGTAATGACACAGCTCCCACAGCTGAATAGGAAAATATATTTTTGTCATTTAGAAAGTGATCGTATAACAGTATTTTCGTTATTTTGGGATTACACTATCTCAGATTAGCACAAATTCTAGCGCTTTCAAGACTACCGGTCTGCTACCTCCTATTTTGTGGGAGGCCCGTAGGTCGAGTGGTTTAGATCGCCGACATACAGTGCTGGCGATTAGGTTTTTTTTCAGCACTAGAATTTGTGCTATTCTGAGATAATGTAATCCCAAAATAACGAAAATACTGTTATACGATCACTTTCTAAATGACAAAAATATATCTTCCTATTCAGCTGTGGGAGCTGTGTCATTACGGTTGTAACGGTTAACCGTTTGTGATTGGACTGTTCGAATCGGAGGGGGGTGTGTTACCGCTGGAAGGATGGAAGAGCCAGTTCGGGAGCGCCAGTGGTTGGAAATGCACTCCCTCGTATTTCTCGCTTACCAGAGCGAGATAGGTGTTGCCCTTTATGTGGAACATTCTTTACGAATTATAGATTGGGATGTCATTCTCATTTATAGACTATGAACTGTAATTTTGCTGTGAAGACGATTTTTCGGGTTTCGCAACGTCTCCGGGGGGGGTGGAGAAGAGCCCCGGCTATATAAGCTCGTGGAGACATTCCAACGGTGTTCAGACCAGAAAGACAGCGCTGGATAAAGCACGTCGAGGTACAGCCTGTAACTTATTGATTTTTGGCGTAATTTACGGTTGGCCCGTAAATGCAGTTGTTTTGGCCTGGGAGTCTAAAAGCTTGTACAATCCTGTAGCTAGTGTAACCTGTAAAAACACGCCAATCCAATGAGAATTTGCCAGCTCGCATTTTCGATGTGGAAACGTGTTTGTGGTTATGCTATAGTTTAGGAAACACGACAGCGTGGCGTGTCTAGTATAGTTGTGGGGTACTTTATAATATTGTAATGAGACATGTGTTTGCCCGTAGCACATTCAGGCAACTTGCATGGTCTAACTTCAGTATAAAATAAGGCTTTTAGGTCTATACCAGTAGGTTGATAATTTCGACATTATTGCTGTGCTAATCCCGCTGCACTGGGACTAAAGTCGCAATATTTATGGGTCGATCTTGTTGACCGTGAAGCGGTTATATGACGATAGTTAGGGATTCCCTCCACCCCCAGAAATATGCAACTGCACTAAATACAGAGATAAATCAACCAAGTTTCCCCCTGCCATAATCCTACGACGTATCGTGTAGCCTGTTTATTCGGCGCAGACGGTCGTGCAACGCTATACGGGACGGAAACGGTCGCAGTTATTACAGCCGGGCGGTGCAAGTCAAGGCACAGGCGGGCGAGCCGTTTTCGTCGGGAAACATCGATAAATCGCTTTGGGAGCAAGAAAGGTCGCAGACAGTTACACAGACGGCGTATAGCTGGCAAAAGACAAGTTACAGATACAGCTCACAGATCACCGAAGAAAGATACAGAACACAGATTCCACAAGAAGGATATGTGTATTTATCACACATTACAAGCAAATCAAGACAGACAGATCATAAACAGTACAGTACAAGTCCAGACATACAGATCACAGGTTATACAGTCAAGAAAGCTACAGAACACAGATCCCACAAGAAGGATATGTGTATTTATCACACATTAAAGAAAGATACACAGAGCACAGACAACACAGAAAAAGACAAGACATACAGATCACCGACCACACAGCAAAGGCAAGATACGGTGCAGGCGGGCTTCGTTTTACCGATGTAAAAGTGGTAACAAGACTTACAGACTGTACAGTCAAGCCAAGGCACAGATTACAGCCAGTAAAGAACAGACAGGGTCGAAGACAAGATACAAGTTACAGACAGTAAAGAAAAGACAAGGCACAGCACAGACGGACTTCTTCCCCGAGAAACGCCGATAGACGGTGGAATTGGAGAAATCTGCGACCGGGTCGCCGAGGGTCGCAGGAGGTCGCAGAAATCTGCGACCAGGTCGCAGAGGGTCGCCAACGACAGTTGACATACAGTAATGATGTTTCATCGGTATCAGATGAAATGGTAATACAATATATACCCAAGTAATTGTCCTGACGGTCACGGAGAGTGAGTGGTGCGTGGTTCTTACCTGAGAGATCGTCGTGAAGTTGTGTAGTCACAGGCGTGTCTATAGACGGGTCGCAGCAGCCGGAAGGGTTGAGACGCCGGGCTATACTTACCTGTGCGGGAAGCAGACTGGTGAGCTGACAAGTTAGGGTCAGGCTCCGACGACTGGGGGTGAAGAACACGCCGGGTTGCCACGTCTCTGGAGAGAGCGTCACTGCCGTGACGTTCCAACGCCTGAGGGTATATATATATTGGGGGAGAACGTTATCGCCGTAACGTTCCAACGGGCCTTGACGTCTCAACGACTGGGTGTCGTATCTGGAGAGAGCGTTATATCCTTAACGTTCCAACGACGGGGTGCCATCCCTGGAGAGAGCGTTACATCCGTAACGTTCCAACGACGGAGGAAGAGAAGGGCCAGCAGCCAGGCCGCCCTTATCCCCAGAAGAGAAGGGCCAGCAGCCAGGCCGCCCTTATCGCGCATAGACATAAAGCACTATATTAACTATAAAGCTATATGCATACACTCTCATATATATATTATTGCCATATAACATCAAGCTTAAACTGCACACATTCTCTTCTATTATCCACATATACACCAGGGATTGTATCCGTTAACTTTATATGCACACACCAAGTGTACGTATCCGTTAACCTTATATGCACACACCAAGTGTACGTATCCGTTAACCTTATATGCACACACCAAGTGTACGTATCCGTTAACTTTATATGCACACCCCCTCTCACATCACGTGTATATATACATCAAGTTTATTTGCATACACTCTCCTAGTGTCTGTACATATATGTAAATATCATAACGTTACATCTCCTTAGACATTCTGTCTAAGCCACGCGGTTCTACGCTATTATTTGTAACCGCGTATACTATTTGTGCAGAATATACCATATAGACCTTTACATTAGAGTCAGTCATCCTTATAGGGTTGTGATCATCTCTTCGAGCCCCGGATCTCTACTAGTGAAGGGGTTAACGACGGTGACGGCCAGAATGCCAGTGGGCAATCCCGGTTATTGATTCGTTTTCTCGTAAACACCACGACTGGTCCTGCTCGTACACGTTACACGGAGAAAACTGGTGGCAGCGGTGGGATCTGGCCTGATCTTCAACAGAAGAGAACAACCGACTACTAGAGATGACCGACAACGACGGAGCCCGGGAGGCACAGGCGGCCGTGGGCCGGCCGCAGGGGCCAGCGGAGGACGCGCTCGAGGAAGTGGCCGAGGGTGAGGCAGCCCCCACACACGCGAAGGACGACGTCACCGAAGTGGCCGAGGGTGAGGCAGCCCCCACACACGCGACGACGACCCGCGTTCGGCGAGCGGTCAGGCTTCGCAGCTTGCAAGACTACGTGCTGACGTCCCAGCCCGTGTACCGTAAGAGGGGAGAAGCCGGACCCCTCCAACTGAGCGTGCAGCCCAGTGGACCTAATGACGTGGGGCGGCTCTGCTAGTCGCCCGTGTAATTCTATGAAGGAGATTCTTTGACCTAATGTCGTGGTGGCCCGACCAGACCGCCGGAGGGCGGCCACCTGGTAATTTCGCCGGCCCTGATGGTCCGTAATTGGCGAGGACTGTTTGATTGTTTAAATTGATTCGAACTGTACAACTGGGACTGTGGGACTACCCTCTACTGTGGGACCAGAACGCCCATGACGAGGACGTCATGATTTGGAAAGGCGGGGGCAGTGTAACGGTTAACCGTTTGTGATTGGACTGTTCGAATCGGAGGGGGGTGTGTTACCGCTAGAAGGATGGAAGAGCCAGTTCGGGAGCGCCAGTGGTTGGAAATGCACTCCCCCGTATTTCTCGCTTACCAGAGCGAGATAGGTGTTGCCCTTTATGTGGAATATTCTTTACGAATTATGGATTGGGATGTCATTCCCATTTATAGACTATGAACTGTAATTTTGCTGTGAAGACGATTTTTCGGGTTTCGCAACGTCTCCGGGGGGGTGGAGAAGATCCCCGGCTATATAAGCTCGTGGAGACATTCCAACGGTGTTCAGACCAGAAAGACAGCGCTGGATAAAGCACGTCCAGGTACAGCCTGTAACTTATTGATTTTTGGCGTAATTTACGGTTGGCCCGCAATTTACGGTTGGCCCGTAAATGCAGTTGTTTTGGCCTGGGAGTCTAAAAGCTTGTACAATCCTGTAGCTAGTGTAACCTGTAAAAACACGCCAATCCAATGAGAATTTGCCAGCTCGCATTTTCGGTGTGGAAACGTGTTTGTGGTTATGCTATAGTTTAGGAAACACGACAGCGTGGCGTGTCTAGTATAGTTGTGGGGTATTTTATAATACTGTAATGAGACATGTGTTTGCCCGTAGCACATTCAGGCAACTTGCATGGTCTAACTTCAGTATAAAATAAGGCTTTTAGGTCTATACCAGTAGGTTGATAATTTCGACATTATTGCTGTGCTAATCCCGCTGCACTGGGACTAAAGTCGCAATATTTATGGTGTCGATCTTGTTGACCGTGAAGCGGTATATGACGATAGTTAGGGATTCCCTCCACCCCCAGAAATATGCAACTGCACTAAATACAGAGATAAATCAACCAAGTTTCCCCCTGCCATAATCCTACGACGTATCGTGTAGCCTGTTTATTCGGCGCAGACGGTCGTGCAACGCTATACGGGACGGAAACGGTCGCAGTTATTACAGCCGGGCGGTGCAAGTCAAGGCACAGGCGGGCGAGCCGTTTTCGTCGGGAAACATCGATAAACTGGGCCGGACGCTTTGGGAGCAAGAAAGGTCGCAGACAGTTACACAGACGGCGTATAGCTGGCAAAAGACAAGTTACAGATACAGCTCACAGATCACCGAAGAAAGATACAGAACACAGATTCCACAAGAAGGATATGTGTATTTATCACACATTACAAGCAAATCAAGACAGACAGATCATAAACAGTACAGTACAAGTCCAGACATACAGATCACAGGTTATACAGTCAAGAAAGCTACAGAACACAGATCCCACAAGAAGGATATGTGTATTTATCACACATTAAAGAAAGATACACAGAGCACAGACAACACAGAAAAAGACAAGACATACAGATCACCGACCACACAGCAAAGGCAAGATACGGTGCAGGCGGGCTTCGTTTTACCGATGTAAAAGTGGTAACAAGACTTACAGACTGTACAGTCAAGCCAAGGCACAGATTACAGCCAGTAAAGAACAGACAGGGTCGAAGACAAGATACAAGTTACAGACAGTAAAGAAAAGACAAGGCACAGCACAGACGGACTTCTTCCCCGAGAAACGCCGATAGACGGTGGAATTGGAGAAATCTGCGACCGGGTCGCCGAGGGTCGCAGGAGGTCGCAGAAATCTGCGACCAGGTCGCAGAGGGTCGCCAACGACAGTTGACATACAGTAATGATGTTTCATCGGTATCAGATGAAATGGTAATACAATATATACCCAAGTAATTGTCCTGACGGTCACGGAGAGTGAGTGGTGCGTGGTTCTTACCTGAGAGATCGTCGTGAAGTTGTGTAGTCACAGGCGTGTCTATAGACGGGTCGCAGCAGCCGGAAGGGTTGAGACGCCGGGCTATACTTACCTGTGCGGGAAGCAGACTGGTGAGCTGACAAGTTAGGGTCAGGCTCCGACGACTGGGGGTGAAGAACACGCCGGGTTGCCACGTCTCTGGAGAGAGCGTCACTGCCGTGACGTTCCAACGCCTGAGGGTATATATATATTGGGGGAGAACGTTATCGCCGTAACGTTCCAACGGGCCTTGACGTCTCAACGACTGGGTGTCGTATCTGGAGAGAGCGTTATATCCTTAACGTTCCAACGACGGGGTGCCATCCCTGGAGAGAGCGTTACACCCGTAACGTTCCAACGACGGAGGAAGAGAAGGGCCAGCAGCCAGGCCGCCCTTATCCCCAGAAGAGAAGGGCCAGCAGCCAGGCCGCCCTTATCGCGCATAGACATAAGCACTATATTAACTATAAAGCTATATGCATACACTCTCATATATATATTATTGCCATATAACATCAAGCTTAAACTGCACACATTCTCTTCTATTATCCACATATACACCAGGGATACGTATCCGTTAACTTTATATGCACACACCAAGTGTACGTATCCGTTAACTTTATATGCACACACCAAGTGTACGTATCCGTTAACCTTATATGCACACACCAAGTGTACGTATCCGTTAACCTTATATGCACACACCAGGTGTACGTTAACTTTATATGCACACACCCTCTCATATCACGTGTATATATACATCAAGTTTATTTGCATACACTCTCCTAGTGTCTGTACATATATGTAAATATCATAACGTTACATCTCCTTAGACATTCTGTCTAAGCCACGCGGTTCTACGCTATTATTTGTAACCGCGTATACTATTTGTGCAGAATATACCATATAGACCTTTACATTAGAGTCAGTCATCCTTATAGGGTTGTGATCATCTCTTCGAGCCCCGGATCTCTACTAGTGAAGGGATTAACGACGGTGACGGCCAGAATGCCAGTGGGCAATCCCGGTTATTGATTCGTTTTCTCGTAAACACCACGACTGGTCCTGCTCGTACACGTTACACGGTCATCAGAGGGGTAGGCCTACTGTATGTTTGCTTTCAAGACTACCGGGCTGCTACCTCCTATTTTGTGGGAGGCCCCTTGGCCGAGCGGTTTAGATCGCCGACATACAGTGCTGGCGATTAGGTGCCTGACTCTTGGGTCGCTGGTTCGAATCCCGCACGGGACTCGACCAATTTTTCAGAACTAGAATTTGTGCTATTCTGAGATAGCGTAATCCCAAAATAACGAAAATACTGTTATACGATCACTTTCTAAATGACAAAAATATATCTTTCTATTCAGCTGTGGGAGCTGTGTCATTACGGTCATCAGAGGGCTACTGTATGTTCGCTTTCAAGACTACCTGTCTGTTACCTCCTATTTTGTGGGAGGTCCGTTGGCCGAGTGGTTTAGATCGCCGACATACAGTGCTGGCGATAAAGTGCCTCACTCTGGGGTCGCTGGTTCGAATCCCGCACGGGACTCGACCAATTTTTCAGCACTAGAATTTGTGCTATTCTGAGATAGTGTAATCCCAAAATAACGAAAATACTGTTATACGATCACTTTCTAAATGACAAAAATATGTCTTCCTATTCAGCTGTGGGAGCTGTGTCCTTACGGTCATCAGAGGGTTACGCCTACTGTATTTCGCTTTCAAGACTACCGGTCTGCTACCTCCTATTTTGTGGGAGGCCCGTTGGCCGAGTGGTTTAGATCGCCGACATACAGTGCTGGCGATTAGGTGCCTGACTCTGGGTTTCGCTGGTTCGAATCCCGCACGGGGCTCGACCAATTTTTCAGAACTAGAATTTGTCCTATTCTGAGATAGTGTAATCCCAAAATAACGAAAATACTGTTATACGATCACTTTCTAAATGACAAAAATATATCTTCCTATTCAGCTGTGGGAACTGTATCATTACGGTCATCAGAGGGGTACTGTATGTTCGCTTTCAAGACTACCGGTCTGCTACCTCCTATTTTGTGGGAGGCCCGTTGGCCGAGTGGTTTAGATCGCCGACATACAGTGCTGGCGATTAGTTGCCGGACTCTGGGGTCGCTGGTTCGAATCCCGCAGGGGACTCGACCAATTTTTCAGAACTAGAATTTGTCCTATTCTGAGATAGTGTAATCCCAAAATAACGAAAATACTGTTATACGATCACTTTCCAAATGACAAAAATATATCTTCCTATTCAGCTGTGGGAACTGTATCATTACGATCATCAGAGGGCTACTGTATGTTCGCTTTCAAGACTACCTGTCTGTTACCTCCTATTTTGTGGGAGGTCCGTTGGCCGAGTGGTTTAGATCGCCGACATACAGTGCTGGCGATTAGGTGCCTGACCCTGGGCTCGCTGATTCGAATCCCGCATGGGACTCGACCAATTTTTCAGCACTAGAATTTGTCCTATTCTGAGATAGTGTAATCCCAAAATAACGAAAATACTGTTATACGATCACTTTCCAAATGACAAAAATATATCTTTCTATTCAGCTGTGGGAGCTGTGTCATTACGGTCATCAGAGGGGTACTGTATGTTCGCTTTCAAGACTACCGGTCTGCTACCTCCTATTTTGTGGGAGGCCCGTTGGCTGAGTGGTTTAGATCGCCGACATACAGTGCTGGCGATTAGGTGCCTGACTCTGGGGTCGCTGATTCGAATCCCCCACGGGACTCGACCAATTTTTCAGCACTAGAATTTGTGCTATTCTGAGATAGTGTAATCCCAAAATAACGAAAATACTGTTATACGATCACTTTCTAAATGACAAAAATATACATTCCTATACACTTTTTCCACTGCGCATGCGCAGAATGATGTTAGTTCCACGCCACACTCATCCAGTCGGACGCTCCCTCACGAGTGCAACATATTGACACCTCCCACGGCCCATTTGGACCAATATTGACCCATCTCGGCCCCAAAACGTCTATTCCCATACTCTTTTTCTACTACGCATGCGCGGAATGACGTTAGTTCCACCCCGCACTCATCCAGTCGGATGCTCCCCAACGAGTGCTTCACTATGGCTCCTTCCACGGCACCAATCGGACCAATAGTGGCCCATCTCCACCCAAAACGTCTATTCCCATTCACTTGTTCTACTACGCATGCGCGGAATGACGCAGTTCCACGTCAAACTCCTCTAGTCAGACACCCCTCCACGAGTGCTTCACTTTTACACCTTCCACGGCCCATTTGGACCAAAAGTGGCCCATCTCGACCCCAAAACGTCTATTCCCATATTCTTTTTCTACTGCACACTCATCCAGTCGGATGCTTCCCCTACGAGTGCCACATATTGCCGCCTTCCACGGCCCATTTGGACCAATAGTAGCTCCCCTCGACCCCAAACTGTCTATTCCCATACTCTTTTTCTACTGCACATGCGCAGAATGTTAGCTCCACACCACCCTACTTAAGTCGGACGTTCGCCCCCCCCCCCCACCCCTCCCCCGAGTGCAGCACATTGACACCTTCCACGGCCCATTTGGACCAATATTGGCCCATCGCGGCCCCGAAACGTCTATTCCCATACACCTTTTTTACTGCGCATGCGCAAAATGACTACAGTTCCAAGCCACGCTCACCTACTTCGACGCTTCTCCACGAGTGCTCGCTATGACGCCTCCCACGGCCCATTTGGACCAATAGTGACGCCCCTCGACCCCAAACCGTCTATTCTCATATTATTTTCCTGCTGGGCATGCGCAGAATGACGTTAGTTCCACGCCACCCTCATCCACTCGGATGTGCAACATGTGCAAAATTTTGACTTCTCCCAAGGCCCATTTGGACCAATGTTGGCCCATCTCGGCCCCAAAACGTTTATTTTCATACAATTTTTTTACTACGCAGGCGCGGAATGACGTCAGTAACGTGGGGTAGCATTCGGGTGGACGAGGGCGGTGTGCAACTGACACTCGTGGGGTAGCATCCGACTGGACGAGTGCGGTGTGCAACTGACACTCGTGGGGTAGCATCCGACTGGACGAGTGCGGTGTGCAACTGACGTCATTCCGCGCCTGCGTAGTAAAAAGATTGTATGAAAATAAACGTTTTGGGGCCGAGATGGGCCAACATTGGTCGCATACATATTAACACCTTCAACGGCCCATTTGGACCAATAGTGGCCCACTTGATCCCGAACCCTCTATTCTCATACTCTTTTTCTGCAGCGCATGCGCAGAATGACGTTAGTTCCACGCCACCTTCATTCAGTCGGACGCTCCCCCCTCCCCCCCGAATATTGAGACCTTCCATGACCCGTTTGGACCAATATTGACCCATCTCTTCCCCAAACGCCTATTCCAATAACCTTTTTTAACTGAGCATGCGCAGAATGACTTCAGTTCCAAGCCATACTCGTCTAGTTTGACGCTTCTCCACGAGTGCTTCGCTATGACGCCTCCCACGGCCCATTTGGACCAATAGTGGCCCCCCTCGACCCCAAACCGTTTATTCCCATACACTTTTTCTACTGCGCATGCGCAGAATGACGTTAGTTCCTCATCCATTCGGACGCTCCCCCCCGCGAGTGCAACATATTGACACCTCTCACGGCCCATGTAGACCAATGTTGGCCCATCTCGGCCCCAAAACGTCTATTCCCATACATATTTTCTACTACGCATGAGCGGAATTACGTCAGTTCCACGCCGCACTCATCCAGTCGGATGCTTCCCCACGAGTGCTACATATTGACCCATCCCACGGCCCATTTGGACCAATATTGGCCCATCTGGGCCGCAAAACGTCTATTCGCATACTCTTTTTCTACTGAGCATGCGCAGAATGACGTCAGTTCCAAGCCATACCCTTTCAGTTGGACGCTCCTCCATGAGTGCTTCACTATGACACCTCCCACGGCCCAATCGGACCAATATTATAGTAGCCCATCTCGACCCCAAAACGTCTATTCTCATACCTTTTTTATACTGCGCATGCGCGGAATGACATCAGTTGCACACCGCACTCATCCAGTTGGACGCTCCCTCACGAGTGCTGCATATTGGCACCTTCCACGGCCATTTGGACCAATACTGGCCCATCTCGGCCCCAAAACGTTTATTCCCATACTATTTTTCTATTGCCCATGCGCAGAATGACGTCAATTACACGCCATACTCCTCTAGTCGGATACTCCTTCATGAGTGCTTCACTTTGACACCTTCCACGGCCCATTTGGACCAATACTGGCCCATCTCGGCCCCAAAATGCCTATCCCCATACTCTTTTTCTACTGCCCATGCGCAGAATGACGTCAGTTCCACGCCACACTCATCCAGTCGGATGCTCCCCAACGAGTGTTACATATTGACACCGTCCACGACCCATTTGGAGCAATAGTGGCCCATCTCGTCTCCAAAATGTCTATTCCCATACACTTTTTCTATTGCGCATGCGTAGATTGACGTGAGTACCATTGGAAACCATTGGGCGCTTATTTCATTCATTCTATAATACTTAAACCTGACAAATCAAGCAAAGCTTGTGGAAAGTCGTAGTGACAAGAAGTGATATGACTTCACAGACAAATGCACTAACTGCATACATGTATTTATAAAAAACATCACAAGGACCAAAACAGCCCTGTGATGATCCGTTAACATTTGTATACATGTGGGCTTATGCTCATGCCATTTTCTCCCTTTTCCCCTTCGTTTAGTCTGTGTGAAATAATTAACCTTTAAAGCGTTTATTTGTCCATAAGACTATAATGAACTACTTTACTCTCAACTATCTGAAGAAATATGTCCAGAACAGGCCAGGTTCGAAAAAAAATTGAAATTGAAATGTAAATTGAAATTCAAAATTAAGATTTAAATTTGAAATTGGAAGTTGAAAGTTAACATATTGAGTTAGAATTTGAATTTTCATTTCGGAAATACCGGTAAATGTAGATTTCACATTGACCTTGTTGACCTTGAAATTTCAGATATTACAATTATTGTAAATGAATTTCAAAATAATTTGAATCTGAATTTCAAATTTCAAATTTCAAATTTCGAGTAGTCATGGGATCCGATCTGCTTTCGACAGCAATAGTGCGATTGGACAGTACAACGGAATCCCAGAAACCAATTAATGAGTTGCAAGTATAGTCAGTAACCGGCGCAAAAGAGTGAGATCTGGTTGAAGTGATAAAAACATCCCCTGTTCCGAAAAAGTTCAAAGCAATGGGATTTGTAGGAAGTCTACGCCAGATATAACAAAGCAAATCTAGATCTAACAGAGATATTATATTATATATATATAACTTCAAAACTGCAATTCTAACATATCTAATGATGAATTTATTAAGTGACGTCTATTGGAATAACTTGAGAAAACGATATGTTCAATTTCTCTGTTATGCCTGGTCAAGCAAGCTGTGAGCCAGGCAGACACCGAGAACACGCGACCTCTGAAAGCTTTGAAGCCATATAATTTGTCTGAATATCAAAGCCTTTATATCGGTACAGTTGAGATCTCGTGTTGGCAACCTCGTAACATGTCGAACACATCAGCCATATGTATATTACGTTTGTACACTGATTAACCAAATCAAACGTCTTCAAAGACAGTACCCGGTTTTAAGTTTCTAGCTTTCGAGGTTCTTGTTTATTAACCACACTATCTTCCTTATTTCTAACGTTGGGGTCGAATAAATTAGACCAGAGACTGAGTTCTTTGGTACTAGAATCTTATACTCTGTCATGCACCTAAGAGACTTCCGAGGGTTCATTTTGCTGATGACGTGCCCACACTGTCTATTGAAATTTGAGGTATAATTAAGAAATAATTGCGTGTTTACTGTGGTAAAACAAGTAGGATAGATCCCTATGCAATAGGATGAATCTAAGTTCTGGCCTGGGTGATCAAACGTGAAGACGTGAACGTGTAAAGATCACGTTAACCCCCCTATACCTGACAATAAATGTGTTGACCCATCAATTAATCAAAGCAGACACTACCTGCAAGTCGCGTGCCAGAAATCCACACACAGCAGTCCACACAACGGCAGCTATGAGCGAGCTGAAACGCTTGTAATGTTCAAATTGACGGGGAAAAGACAGTGTTAACAATAAATTTGAACTATTCAAATCTTAGCGTGAACCTTGGATTTTTAAATAGATTATTAGTGTCTCCGTACTTTATCATTGACCATATCGCAGTGCACGGATAAGCCTACCCCATCCCCCTCCCCCTCTCTGGTCGAGCACAATTGAGCACGTGAAGAAAATCATGACGTCAACATATGCGCACCGACCCGCTTATTAAGGGAGATCTATTGGAATTAAATGCCACCCAGGCTTCCTTCCTTACATGTAATAATGTCATTTGCTAAAACACATGTGGTGTGGTAAAATTTGAACTTTAAATGCAAAATTTCATTGCGGAAATAACTATTCTACTTCAAATTTCAATAAAATAAAAAAATAACATTTGAAATTTCAATTTGAAGCTGGAAATTGGAAATCTCATTTCGGAAAATGAAATATATTGAAATTAAATATATTTCATTTAACTAATTGTAATTGAATATTTAAAATGTATAGTTATTCTTAGAGTGACTTGAACAAGCCCAAATGAATGCTATTATTGCCTTGAAACATTTTTCTTTCGAGGGAGCAGGGAGGTGGGAACATCATACACAAGCATCCAAACGCCCATTCAACTGGAAGTACCAGACTTAAAAAAGCTGGTATGTTAAAAGTATAAATTCCTGGAGACGACAAAGAACACCTCCGTCATCCAACCTTATTTGAACGGAATTTGTTATAGTTCCTGGGTAAGAGGCTTGCGTACTCTTGAAGCAAGGCGAGGCCTCAATATATTCTGCGGGCCTGCCTAGCAAATCTGGCATTCCGTGTGTATTACTCATCAGATCGGTAACACAGATATTATCGTTCATAATGAAAAAAAAGCAGTTCTTTCTCTCTTCATTTCATATTAATCGATTTCATATTGATTGATGACGGGCAATCATATAACCATTTCTTTATTATAAGCCAGTTGTGCATATTGCAAACACCAAGAGAGAAGTGTGGTCAACACAGGAGCAATCCATGGATATAATACGTATGGGCCATCATAGTTCAGTCGTTGGAACATCAGTGCATTTGGCCTGGATCGTGGGTTCGAATCCCGCTGACGACCAGTTTATTCTTTCTCTATCAAAAATAATTTCATATTCAAATACGGGTGATACGTCATATCACATGCCATTGTCTTTAGCACGTTTCGAGAAGATGGTGGAAAATTGAATACTAATATGAATTTAAAGCTTCTCTAGAATCGGTTACTGACCAGCTGATTGATTGTGGGGAGAATATTGACACTGCAAGAGATTCGTTCGATTTAACTGTTCGTTTAGAATTAATAGTAATTCCGTTGGAAAAGGGTATACCACTTTGTTTCATCACATAATAACAGGTCCTGCTCTTACGACCACCTCCATTAAGCGACAATCTGTATGTAAGGACAGCTTTGAACAATGATTCATCCATGTGAAATTAATTTTATTGAAAGACTACGTGCTCAACGCGACCAGAGGCCACCAATATAAACTCTCATATGGATGTTAAACCTCTGTTAAGCATCTTCAAGACAATGGAATAATACTGATGATCTTCACCTGTTGGTATTCAAATTTCAACAGCAATACCCCAGAACATTCAAGCCTCTCAATAAACTGATGTGGGATTTCTTTTGCCAGAATTACTTCAACCATCAAACACACCTGGAAACTGGTGGCATGAATGCCTGTTGTATCAGAAACACAATCCCGTGATAGTGTAACCCGGAAACGTCTAGCTTTGACATGATTGAAGATATTTGTTTATTCTGTTTTCATTATAAAAATACCACACAATATTTTGCCAACACGATGAAATCAATCAGATTTGAAGTGTACACAATATATAAATTGTAGATTATGGTACATGAAGTAGCTGGTATTCTTTCTGTTTTTTATTATATCTGTGCCTGGCAAAATGAAAGAAGGATAACTATCAAAGATTTATCAATGCTAAGTTCATCTCACTTTAATTTTTTTACTTCCTTTACTAAGAGAACATAAAAGGTATAAAATCTAACTAGATTCGAAGTCACTCTTTGAATAACTGGTGTAAATATGATCAATATGAATACGTTTTTGCCACTATTCCGAGAAAAGACCATTAAGCTTATAATTTTGATAAGTTTGGCAACTTCAGATGAAAAATAGTCCAGGTATCATCGATTAAAAACAATTTGTATGTTAAAGAGAAGGCAAAGCGATCCAACTGACGGACCAAAACTCATTTGGTCAGCTCTCGTCTGTGCACCGCCTTCTGCTATCGGGGCAAAATAGTTTTGTCTATAGTGCAAATCCGGTATTGAATGATCATTTCAGCTTGTATATCAGTTTATAATGATCGCCACGGTAATATGAGACACTCTCGCACAAATTAAAAGTTCAACTTTTACAATCTTTTAACGTTCAAATGCTTCCAGTGAGCGCCGATCTACCATCAAGTTTCAAAATAAAAAAAAAATCCTACGCACCCCATCACAGACTCTCCTTTAAGCCCTCCCAAACTTCATAAATTGTCTACGTCCCAATGGGGAACCCACTCATGGACATGTGCGCTATGGGGTGTGACCCCTTGTTTTCTTCATCTCGAGCTGTAGAACACGATGGGAGGGGACTCGAAGCCGTGTGTTGGCTTTTGTTGAAAAGTTCGATGACGCATGCGCAGTAGGCAGGCAGGTTGAGGTGGACGTGTTGGGATCTAGGTGGACCCATAATGGTCCGATTGGGTCGTGGAAGGTATCAGTTTGAAGCATTCGTGGGGGAGCGTTCCATTAGATGGGTGTGGGATGACAATATCGTCTATCTGCGCATGCGCAGTAGAAAAAGAGTATTTAAATGGACGTTTTGAGGCCTAGTGTGTCGTCCATTTGCAACATTCTCCGCTTGCGCAGACAGGGAATAGTGGGGAAAAGGCACTGGAATGGACGTTTGGGGTCGAGATGGACCCATGATGGTCCGACTGTGTCGTGTGGGATATCAGTTTGAAGATCTCATGGGGTAGCGTCCAACTAGACTGGTGAATGGACATTGAAATGGACGTTTTGGGGGCAATAGTGGGCGTACTGGGTCGGGGAGGGTATCCATGTGAAGCGCCCTCCAGGCCGATCAAGTTATGGGTGGGTGCATGTTTTCACAGAAAAAAATCTTTAGGGCTATAAGCCGACACCTGGTGAGCCATAGAAATGAGAATGTTGTTGTTGTTGTTGTTGTTGTTGTTGTGGAAAGAGTGTAGTCTCTCAATTTCTCGGTAGTAAATATCAAGGGAAATAATCCAGTTGCCCCTTAGTAGTAGAGAAAGCAGAAACCCAGAATGTTTGCTCTGTGACCTTTGTGGAAAGTTTTACAGTAACGTCTTAACGCCCTATCTGAACGCCCTAACGCCTTATCGTTACAACGCATATAAGAGAAGTGGGAAGAGGTGCCGACATACTAACAGAGCCACATGACAGTATACTCTTCTGGTCAACCTATTCTAAAGCATATGTGTTGTATCTCAGGTACGCTTTTATTGTACCTGTTCATGTGACAACTTGGAAGACATTACCACACGGCCCTTACCACCGGCATAAGCGGTATTGGATACAAATCTAGAGAGCTACATGCATGATGGAAATGCTCTGACAACTCGTATATTGGTAATTGGTAAGGGGGGGCGGGCCTCGGGGACGAAACGTACACCAGCAGAATCTCGTCATATACAGGTAAAAATTACAACGTATATAAGGGAAGTGGGAAGGGGTGCCGACATACTGACAGAGCCACGTGACTTCACAGTATAGTCTTCTGGTCAAACGCATTAACGGGGTAGCATACCAGTGTTTTATCTTTTGCGACTTTTACTCCGCACCAATCCAGTTGGACGCTACCCCATGAGAGCTTCAAACTGATACCCAACACGACCCATTCGGACCACTGTGGGTCCACCCCGACCCCAAAAGGTTCATTCCAGTATCCTTTCACCACAATTCCCTGTCTGCGCATTTGCAGAATGCTGAAAATGGACGACACATTAGCCCTGTCGAATGGTCCCCAACGAATGCTGAACGATGACACCTCACACGGCCCAATCGGACCACTATGGGTTCACCTCGACCCCAAAAACGTCCATATTAGTGCATTTTCACCACAATTCCCTGTCTGCACATGCGCAGAATGCTGAAAACAGTTGAAACACTGGTCCAGTTGAGTGGTCCCCCACGAGTACTTCACGATTACACCTCACGCGGTCAATCGGACCACTATTGGTCCATCTCGTTCCCAAATCTTCCATTCAAATACACTTTTTCTCCTGCGTATGCGCAGATATACGATATTGCCACCACACACCCATGCATTTGGATGCTCCCCCACGAATGCTTCAAACTGATACACCACACGACCCATTCGGACCACTATGGGTCCACCTAGACCCCAAAACGCTCACCTCGATCTGCCTGACTACTGCGCATGCGTCATCAGAACTTTTCGTCAAAAGACAACTCATGGCCTCAAGACCCCTCCCATCGTGTTCTACAGCTCGAGATGAAGAAAACAAGGGGCCACACCCATACCGCAAATATCCATGAGTGGGTTCCCCATTGAGAATACCATTGTCCAGTGCGCCAGAATCCACCCCAGACCTGACTGAACTTTTCAATGAAATTCAACCCATGACATCGAGACCCCTCTCATCGTGTTCTACATAGCGAGACAAAGAAAACAAGGCGCCACAACCCATAGTAAAATTCACAAGAAAAAAAATGACCACCCCAATACCTGTCACATACATGCATTCCCCGTAGATTAACATTGGAAGTCACTGGGGTCTTATGTAGGGCAGATAACTCTTGAAGTGACGTCATCAGCCTCAGAGCCCCAATCATAAGGAACCAGCGGTTTTACTACTACTTGGATGATTATCTCTTAGGACCACAGCAATTGTGCGAAGCCTTCACACATGTGATCATTACAGATAGCAGCTATAAAAGACTTAGAAGCTCGCCTGTGGAAGTAATACAACGACAGTGATCCATCTGACACCATAGACGATCCTCTGGAGTGAAGGTCTGTAAGGTAAGTTACTCTAATTAAAAATCGAATAGTTTCCGTGCAAATCACTATGTAATCACCATTGTTCAAATTATGTAGGCTTATTTACCACGAACAATTATCCCAATGAAATGAAGAAATAAATAACGATTCTAGTAGATTCCTGTCGTTTAGCGAATTTGGACGATAAGTTTTTAATCCGCTCCTTCTCAGCCGATGGATATTTTGCCCTTGACAACTGCCGTTTCTTCTGTTTGGATGATCACTCACTCTCACATGCAAAAAGAGTAACAATCAATCGCTTGCAAATGAAATGTGAAAGCGATACTATATTGACTGGACGGACAATTATCTATTCCTGCCCATCTTTTCTGTCAAGTTTCTGGCCATGAACGAAGGCGTAAGATATCCAATTGTAATACTCACTGTATGTATTTTGTCTGACAGATTAAATATCACGAAATAGTTTGCATGCATACAGTGACGTCATTTTCAACAAGACATTTTTGGTCGATTGTTTTTCCTTCGAATTTTCTATTTGTGTGTTTTCTTCGCAAGAAAGCTGCATGATAAATTAGTGAAAAATAAGCTGATGTGAAATGAATTAGTTTTGTCCACTTTTCCTCTCAAAAAACTGTCCACATCACCGCCATCTTTACATCGATCAGAACGCTGATTACGCGCCACAACCACTCGCGATAACACTACACACACAACGGCGATGTGGACAGTTTTACCCCCCTCGTCCGAGTTTAGACGTCTTGCAAAACTAAAAAATGGACAGTCGCTGATAAACAAAGTGTTTTATGAAAGGTAAGTGGACATAGAATCGAATTATTTTGTTGGTTATGGTCAATTGGTTCGGGAAATATTGCCCGTACGGCACTTTCCCAACAGCTCGATCTGGTGATTGGTTTGCAGCCATGGCGTTGTTCTCACGTAGTACAGAACAAGGCTATACCAGAGCTACACGTAGGACCGAATACACAAACAGAGATGTTTGCCAAAATTATGATAAGATTAAATAACAAAACTATACGTTCTGTACGGGAAACCATGGACATATGTCATCTTGTCACTACGTGGGCGTCTTTTCCCATCACTCTTTTAATGCTATGTTTAATAACAAGGGTAAAACGCGTATTATCGCAAGAGAATAAAAGTGGAAATAATCATACCAGAAAAACAAAGCTGACCAGGACCCTGCGCTAAGCTTCACCCTAGACCCTGATATATGGACAGCCTTCGAAAAAGTGGTGCCTATTGTTATATATGGATAGTTTATTATGGCCATAATGTTTTGTATGGCTATGGTGCATACGACCCTCAGTATCAAGGTAAATCCGCTGCAACCATACCCTTTGTTGTAGTCAGAAGAATGATTTGGCCTCTACTATCATATCGTGTCATAGTGCCTGGTGTACTTGTAGTAGTTGAAATACATCACGAGGAGAAACATGTTGTCATCTTTATACCCAGCAAACACCGTCAGTGACGAAGCATGTTCTCCCCAGTCTTGCTGATTAAACTTGGTACTATGATTGCATGAGTCAACCCGAGTAATTATAATAATATCTCATCTACTCGCTTATCAGCAATTGTAACGGGAGGGATGTAGTCAACACGGAGTTAAGAGTTCTTCTCCCTTAATCCTGATAACTGTCCCTTTGTCTTTCCTTTCATTGCGTTTGATGGGGCTGATGTTGATCTGGTGATGTCGTGATATTTCAAGTTTAGAACTCAGATGCACAGAGGATGATATTTTATGGACTTGGGTGAGACATAGTCAAACAAACGTATTTGTCGGCGATACGAATTTTACAAAAGAACATCGTGATGTCTTGCTGTCGTCACGGAAATCTGCATCACATTTAGCTATGGCAGTGAAGCAATTTGTGCTGTTTATTGACCATTTTCTAGAGACCCTAGCTCTCTAGATTTGTATCTAATACCGCTTATGCCGGGGCAAGGGGCTGTGGGGGGCCCAATCGTGTATTTGCGCCTAATCGTGTCAGCGCCAAATCGTGTAACAAAATTGCGCCTAATAACGTGTTGCACCTAATCGTGTAGGAAATTTGCGGTTAATGGTGGAACTGCGCCTAATCGTGTACGAAATTTGCGCTTAATTCTGGAACTGCGCCTAATCGTGTACGAAATTTGCGCCTATTTGTGTAAATGCGCCTAATCATGTAAGGAAGCTGCGTCTAATCATTTAACTGCTCCTAATCATTTGAACGATCTTGCGCCTAATTTTGCGTTGCGCCTAACCGTGTAGAAAAATTGCTCCTAATCGTGGAACTGCGCCTAATCGTGTAGGAGATTTGCTCCTAATTGTGGAAATGCGCCTATTCGTGTTAGAAGTATGCTCCTAATTGTGGAACTGCGCCTAATCGTGGAAATCATTTTGCGCCTAATTATGCGTTGCGCCTAATCGTGTAGAACATTTGCGTTTAACTGTGGAAATGCGCCTAATTGACGGATAAAGTCAACTTGACCTTTCGTCATTTTTGGGGAGGTCATGGGGAGATCACGTGATCAAGAGGTCATGGTCACTATAGTTCCGGGACTTCCGGTCACGTATTTCTCCGCGGTGATGCGGTCTGGCGATGATGCGATCGCGGGAAGAAGCCTCCGCGGATAGAAAGTAGTCCCAAATACGCGGAGAGCCGGTGGAAATTCTCCGGCAATCGTCGCCAATCTTCGGGACATTTTGGGGGCCAGAGGGGCCCCAATGGACCGATTAGTTCGAGTGAGGTGTCAAAGTGGAGCGCTCGTCCAGGGCGATCAAGTCATGGGTTGGCGCATGTAAATTGAGGATTTGTCTGGAAAATATAAAAAGCAGAACACGGACTTTATCCCTAAAATAGGGGAAAAGGGTTAATATCGGTCTCTGGCTTATCGGGCCTCCCTATCAAGTCATGGATGGGTGTATGTAAAATGAGGACTCCGAAAATATAAAATGCGGAACACGGACTTCACTTTACCTCAACAATAGGGGAATGATTCGAACATTTGCATCTATACTGAAAAATGCCTGTATAGGGTATGGGGGGTGGTCATTTTTTGTGGATTCCACTGTGGGTTGTAGGGTCTTGTTTTCTTCGTCTCACCACGTAAAACACGATGGGAAGGGTCTAGGAGCTAAGCGGTGAAATTTTTCGAAATGTTTCGGTACCGGGTAGGTCTGTATATAGGCCCATACTGGCTCAGTGGATAGGTCCATACTGGGAAACATCCTGTACATTGCGATATGGGTTGTGGGATCTTGTTTTTCACGTCTCACCACGTAGAACACGATGGGCGGGGTCCCGAAGCTAAGCTGTGAAATTTTTCGAAAAGTGCACGGAGGTCTGTGTAGGCCCATAGACCTACTGGCTCAGTGGATACGTTCATACTGGGCAATTCACACATGTTCATTGCGATATGGGTTACGGGATCTTGCTATTCACGTCTAACCACGTAACACACGATGGGAGGGGTCTCGAAGTTAAGCGGTGAAATTTCTTTGAAAGGTCCAGGTACCGGGTAGGTCTGTATATTGGCACATAGTGGCTCAGTGGATAGGTCCATACTGGGAAATTTACTCCTGGACATTGCGATATAGGTTGTGGGATCTTGTTTTTCACGTCTCACCACGTAGAACACGATGAGCGGGGTCCCGAAGCTAAGCGGTGAAATTTTTCGAAAAGTTCACGGAGGTCTGGATAGGCCCATTGACCTACTGGCTCAGTGGATAGGTCCATACTGGGGAAATCACACATGTTCATTGCGATACGGGTTGCGGGATCTTGTTTTTCACGTCTAACCACGTAGAACACGATGGGAGGGGTCTCGAAGTTAAGCGGTAAATTTTTTTTTGAAAGGTCCAGGCACCGGGTAGGTCTGTATATTGGCCCATACTGGTTCAGTGGATAGATCCATGCATACTGGGAAATATACTCCTGGACATTGTGATATAGGTTGTGGGATCTTGTTATTCACGTCTCACCACGTAGAACACGATGGGCGATGGGGGTCCCGAAGCTTAGCGGTGAAATTTTTTGAAAAAGATACTGCGCGCATGCGTAGTGGGCAAATAGTGCTGGGTGGGCGTTTGGGGTGTAGGTGAGACCCTAGTGGTCCGATGGTGTCGTATGAGGTCTTAGTTTCAAGCTTTCGTGGAGGAGCATCCGACTGAACTAATTTATCGTCCGTTTTCATTATTCTGCGCATGCGCAGTCTGGTAGTAGTATAGAAATCAGACATTCTGGGGGTGCGTGAGGTGTGTTTGGGGTAGAGATGGACCACTATTGGTCCAAATGAGTCGTGGGAGGTGTCAAAGTAAAGCCTTGGTAGGGTAGAGTCAGAATGTCGTGTTTTTTTCATTGCAAATTGCGTCAATCTGCACATGCGCAGTTGGGTGTATTAGGTAAAGTGGTCATTTTGGGGGTGCGTGGGGTTGTGTTTGGGGTAGAGAGGGACCATGCTTGGTCCGAATGCGTCGTGTAGGGTGTCATTTTGTGGCTGTTGATATGTAGACCACCATTTGAGGCATGTCCACATGATCTGTGACGTCATTGGTGACGTCATCAGTAAACGTATTAGCGAAAGCGGACATTTTGGGGTGTGTAGGAAAGCGTTTGGGGTAGAGATGGACCATCCGTGGTCCGAATGGGTCATGTGAGGAGTATCAACGCCTGCTGAACGCTTCAACGCGATGGTGAATTAGCCCTGAAGCTCTGATTTTCAAGATAGTCCATGAAATTGACACTAATTCATCGAAATACGGTGACGCCCGTCAACGCCTGTCGTTACGCCTTAACGCCCATGATGTAGACCGGTGAGAGAAAAACAGCAACAACAATGATGACAGATTAATCATTTTATTATCGCCTCCAGTATATCATACCCACGCTGGGGGAACTGCGTTGGGTATGTTTATAATACAAGTAGCCTCAAGTAATCAGAGGCCACCATTTGGCGCTGCATCTGCCATATTCTTTCTTTCGTTAGATGTATTCACGGCTGCTCTTGTCCAATCAGACGTCGCCATTTCAGAAAGTTCCATCTTCGGCCATGTTCGCTCTGATCCGTTTGTTCTAATCGTCGTCGGGCAGGCCAGGATACCGTTGAGGCAACATATCCTCAAATAGTTGTTTGCGCATTCTGAGTATCTATCAGTGCCTGGGTGAATACATTCATCAGATGGGGTGGTCGGTCAGCTTGGTAACGAAAAACGTGACATCGGTCAGCCTCTCTACGACCCATTGGGTGTTGGCGCGTTGTTGTTGGGCCCATTCCAACACATCCAATTGGTCCACTTGGTGTGGCACGGTCTCTAGCGATGCCCTATCCGTGACGGGTGGTCAAATACCCAGATGTTACTGCTCGAGTGAAATTATCGGACTTGGTCTGTCTCATTATGCTGCAGTACATAACCAAACGCCAGATTCAACTTGAAGGCCGTCGTTTGATCGTTGAAGTAGGCTTCCGCGTACTTGAAGAGCCGAGACAGGTCCTCCAACCGAAAATTGTAGATGTCTGGTAGCGGGCGATGACGGTGGAAACATCGACGGATCATGAACCAATGATCCCTGTAAATGCCACTTAATGGATGGGCGTCCGGTAAGAGATCACTGGGGGCATCCACTGGATCTTCCTGGAAATGCTCGATGTCGTCAGGCGTATGTAGAACAGTATCACCAGTGTCCGGCTGGATATCTAGACCCTCCTCGACTGTAGACACAAGCAAACTGGACATGGGTATTGTATAATACAGGACAAATATTGTACAATACAGGACAGATGTGGTATAATGCATGAGAGATATGATATAATAGAGAACAAATATTGTATAATACAGCACAGATTTAGTATAATGCAGGACAGATATGGTATAATACAGGGAAGATATGGTATAATGCATGACAGATATGGTATAATAGAGTACAAATATTGTATAATACAGAACATATATTGTATAGTACAGTATATATATGGTACAATGCAGGACATGTGGTATAATACAGCACAGATAAGGTATAACACAGAACATATTTGGTATAATACAGGACAGATATTCTATAATACAGGACAGATATTGTATAATACAGCACAGATATGGTATAATACAGGACATATATTGTATAATACTGGACAGATATGGTATAATACAGGACAGATAAGGTATGATACAGCACAGATTTGGTATACTACTGGACAGATATTGTATAATACAGGACAGATATTGTATAATATAGGAAATATATTGTATAACGCAATGCTAGACATGTCACAAGAGCGCACCCGAGTGTACAGGGCAGCGATGAGCTGATTGTTGGGAAGAACAACGTAGGACAGTTCTTGCGGGCTGCGGGCTTATAAAAGAGGCGGTAGGTGGGAATGTTCAGCATTTTCTGATACGCAGCCGAAATGTTCTCCTGTTTGACCTGCCTGAATCCATTTAGTGATCCCGAAGATTTGCGACGGCACGATCATTTAATAGGGAAGATGCTTTACAGCGCCACAAACGCTCACTCTACGAGGGCGCGAGGGAACAACGTAATGAATGTGGTCAACTCTTCAAACGGCTCAATCAGTTAAGACGGCATCAGCGTTTGATTCATTGTCCATCACCACGGCATGGGCGACCACTTTCCACTGAAGAGGAGCCCAGGAAGGTCACTCCCACTGAAGAGGAGCCCAGGAAGGTCACTCCCACTGAAGAGGATCCCAGGGAGATGAAACGTATGGAGACACCAACCACCCAACACTTGCCGAGCACCGAGCCCATGCCCAGTTTGCTTTTGCCTATAGTGGAAGCGGGCCTAGATATCAAGCCGGACACCGGTGACTGACGACTGACGACTTCGAGCATTTCCAGGAAGATCCAGTGGATGCCCCCAGTGAACACTTACCGGACGCCCATCCATTAAGTGACATCTACAGGGACCATTGGTTTATGATCCGACGATGTTTCCACCGTCATCGCCTGCTACTAGACATCTACAATTTCCAATTAGAGTCCCTGTGTCGGCTCTTCAAAAACGTGGAAGCCATCTTCAACGATCAAACTACGGCCTTGAAGTTGAATCTACCGTTTGGTTATGTGCTGCAGCATAATGAGACAGACCAAGCCCGATACTTTTACCCGATCAGTAACATCCGGCTATTTGACCAACCGTTTACCATCACGGATAGGGCGTCGCTAGAGCCCGTGCGGGATCAAGTGGATCAATTGGATGTGTTGGAATGGGCCCAACAACAAAGCCCCAACACCCAACGGGTCGTAGATAGGGTGACCAATGTCACGTTTTTCGTTACCAAAGTGACCGACCACCCCATCGGATGAATGTATTCACCCATGCACTGATAGATACTCAGAATGCGCAAACAACTATTTGAGGATATGTTGCCACAACGGTATCCTGGCCTGCCCGACGACGATTAGAACAAACGGATCAGAGCGAACTTGGCCGAAGATGGAACTTTCTAAAATGGGGACTTCTGGTTGGACAAGAGCAACCGAGAATTCATCTAACGGGCATGAACGAATATGACAGATGCAGCGCCAAATGGCGGCCTCTGATTGGACAAGAGGCTACTTGTATTGTAAACATACCCAACACAGCTCACCCAGTTTGGGTTTGATGTACTGGAGGGGATAATAAAATGATTGGCCTGTCATAATTGTTGTTGTTGTTGTTCTCTCACCGGTCTACATCATGGGCGTTAACCCTACCTGGCGGTCGAATCTCCGCCCTGCCAAACTTTCTGCGCTATCTCCGGAACGACAAGAAATGGAGAGCTGAAACTTCGTGACTTTATATTTTATCATATTGGGGTCATTTTGAGCCTATTCGCATGACCTGAAAAGCTGAAACTTCGCGACTTTATAGTTTATCATATTGGGGTCATTTTGAGCCTATTTCCATGACCCCCGAGGGAAGGATCATGGGTAAATTCAAGATGGCGGCCATGTGGGGTCCCAGAAAGATGATGTTTTGTCATATTTCTTCAAAATTTCTGCTTTTCTGCGATGAAAAGTGGGCAAAACTATTTTATTTCACATCACATGAATATTTATCAAGCTGTTTTTTGCGGAGAAATTACATAAATAAAAAATTCAGAAAATTTGAGCGAAAATATCGACCAAAAAATGTCGTTTTTGAAAATGACATCACTGTGACGTCATCAAAGCGGTCATCTTGGATTTGTTTACATTTTTTTGTTGGAGTTTGACTCAAGGGTATAGTGTGGTAAGTTTTAGCTCCCTAGCTCAAGGGTAAGACAAATAAATTGGGGGTCCATTTCGGTTCCCCACCCCAGGCCACGACAGGTCCCAAAAAGCCCAAGGCAGATAGGATTAAGGCGTAACGACAGGCGTTGAGGGGGTGTCACCGCATTTCGATGAATTAGTGTCAATTTCATGGACTATCTAGAAAATCAGAGCTTCAGGGCTAATTCGCCAGGGCGTTGAAGCGTTAAGGTTGACGTTGGCAGGCGTTGATACAAGGTGACGCCTCACACGACGCATTCGGACCAGGGTTGTCCCTCTCTACCCAAAACACACCCCCACGTACCCCCAAAATGACCACTTTACTTACTACACCCAAATGCGCATGCGCAGATTGACGCGACTTGCAATAAAAAGCACGCCAATCTGACCCCACCTCACAAAAGCTCCACTTTGACACATCCCACGGCTCATTTGGACCAATAGTGGTCCATTTCTACCCCAAACACACCCCCACGCACCCCCAGAATGTCTGTTTTCTATACTACGACCAGATTGTGCATGCGCAGAATAAAGAAAACGGACAATACATTAGTCCAGTCGGATGCTCCTCTACGAGGGCTTCAAAATAAGACCTCATACGACACCATCGGACCATTAGGGGCTCATCTAGACCCCAAAACGTCCATCCAGCACTATTTACCCACTACACAAACGCGCAGTGACTTTTTAAACAAATTTCACCGCTTAGCTTCGGGACCCCGCCCATCGTGTTATACTTGACGAGACGGGAAAAACAAGATCACACAACCCATATCGCAATGTCCAGGAGTAAATTTCCCAGTATGGACCTATCCACTGAGCTAGTATGGGCCAATATACAGACCTACCCGGTACCTGGACTTTTCAAAAAAAAATTACCACTCATTTTCGAGACCCCTCCCATTGTGTTCTACGTGGTGGGACGTGAAAAACAAGATCCCACAACCCATATCGCAATGAACATATGCGAATTTCCCAGTATGGACCTATCTACTGAGCCAGTAGGCCTATGGGCCTATCCAGATCTCCGTGAACCTTTCGAAAAATTTCACCGCTTAGCTTCGGGACTCCGCTCATCGTGTTCTACGTGGTGAGACGTGAAAAACAAGATCCCACAACCCATATCGCAATGTCCAGGAGTAAATTTTCTAGTATAGACCTATCCACTGAGCAAGTATGGGCCAAAATACAGACCTACCCGGTACCGTGATTTTTCGAAAAATTTCACCGCTTAGCTCCGGGACCATTCCCATCGTGTTTTACGTGGTGAGACGAAGAAAACAAGACCCCACAACCCACAGTAAAATCCACAAACAATGACCACCCCCATACTCCATACAGTCATTTTGCTCTATAGATGCAAATGTTCGAATCGTTCTCCTATTGTTGAGGTAAAGTCCGTGTTCCGCATTTTATATTTTCGGAGACAAGTCCTCTTTTTACATACACCCACCCATGACTTGATAGGCAGGCCCGATAGACCGGAGATCGATATTAGCCCTTTTGGACCTTGTTGATACGAGTTTTCCCCTATCTTAGGGATAAAGTCCGTGTTCCGCTTTTCATATTTTTGGGGCAAATCCTCAATTCGCAGGCACCCACACATGACTTGATCGCCCTGGACGAGCGCTCCACGTTGACACCTCACTCGACCCAATCGGTTGACTAGGAGCTCCTCTCGCCCCCAAAATGTCCCGAAGATTGGCGAAGATTGTCGGAGAATTTCCCCTTCTCCCACGTATTTGGGACTACATTCTGTCCGCCGATGCTTTTTCCCCGCGACCGCATCACCGCCAGACCGCATCACCGCGGAGGAATACATGCCCCAAAGGTCACGTGACCGGAAGTTTCGGAACTATGGTGACCTTGACCTCTTGATCACGTGATCTCCACGTGACCTCCCCAAAAATGACGAAAGGTCAAGTTGACTTCATCCGTCCTTTACATACTACTTATGTCTTCACGTTGTGCACGTTTAGGCGCAGCCTCTATACACAATTAGGCGCATTTCCACAGTTAGACGCAAATTTTCTACACGATTAGGCGCAACGCATAATTAGGCGCAAAATGATTTCCACAATTAGGCGCAGTTCCACAATTAGGAGCATATTTCTCACACGAATAGGCGCATTTCCACAATTAGGAGCAAATCCCCTACACGATTAGGCGCAGTTCCACAATTAGGAGCAATTTTTCTACACGATTAGGTGCAACGCAAAATTAGGCGCAAGATCGTTCAAATGATTAGGAGCAATTACATGATTAGACGCAGCCTCCTTACACGATTAGGCGCATTTACACAAATAGGCGCAAATTCCGTACACGATTAGGCGCAGTTCCACAATTAAGCGCAAATTTCGTACACGATTAGGCGCAGTTCCACCATTAACCGCAAATTTCCTACACGATTAGGCGCAACACGTTATTAGGCGCAATTTTGTTACACGATTTGGCGCTGACACGATTAGGCGCAAATACACGATTAGGCCCCCCACAGGGGCCGTGTGGTCATGTCATTCAAGTTTCCACATGAACAGGTACAATAAAACCGTACCTGAGATACAACACATATCACGAATCGTTAGATTCTTGGTATGTGCTTTAGAATAGGTTAACCAGAAGACTATACTTTTCAATATCCTTTTCTGTTTGCAGGCTCACGCCCCGTTGTTCGATATCTACAGCATCAAAGTCCGTACCCTAACCAGCCAGAGACAGTTCGAGGTAACATTGTCTTCCGTGGATAATTGTTTTGTTCAGTTCAATATACTTAGTCATTTCCGTGCACCGAGTTAGCGAAAGAATAAATAGTTAATTTGTAGCTTCCGCATAATTCTTATGTCATTGGGTACAACTCATTTTGGACGATGCTGATTTGCTAATTTGTTTGGGGGAAACATGTCATTTAAAATACTGATTGTTCAAGATAATTTGTTCAGCGAAGATGGGAGAAGACAAATATTCTAGCAAAATCTCCACCTAGGCTTCTCTGTGATTCCAACTTCTGTGATCTCATCCAAACTACCTCAAAGACCCACGCCTCGTCAACAGTCACCAATAATGCGGTAATAATGTCTTGAAACTAGACACATATTTGAAAATTAGTTATATTCGTTTCCCGGATCATCAAATTTCTTAAAGAACACCAATAAAATGACCACAAAGACAAAAAACAACTGAACGTTGGCATCTAACGTATAGAATCGGTTATCGGCAAACTGCAACTAAATAAACAGAGAGTTCAAAATCTGCCAGCCCGGCTTTACTGATGTGGATGAGCATGTTTCTCTTTCTGTAAGGACAGGATTTTCCTACGTTGATATGATTCGTTTCTGTTCCGTAGAATATGTTTCGCTTCTATTTCATATATTAGTTTATCGCTTCCGTTTCGCCGATAAATTTGTTCCACGTCTATTTCTTAGATTAATATATTTCTGAGCAAGGTGACAAGTAGTAGTATTGGACTGACTGCAGCAAAAATGTTCGTCATAAACAGGCCAATCATTCTGACTGTGAGTACACATTGTTTAACCTTCTCCTTCATCGTCTTCCCAGTATTTGTTCTTCTGTATCCCTGAACTTATAAGGTGAGAGAAACAAGCCCTCGGGCAGACGAGGTAAAGCTAAACTTTTATTCCCCTGAAGTAGATACAGAATGTTATATTCGGAGTCATTTATTGTGAAATTGAAAAGCGAATATCAGCCTGGACTTTGCACGAGGAATCTGATGTATTTTTGTGGTATAGTGGACGGATTTCTAGTTGTCCTGTGTTGTCACAGTTGTTTGTCTGGAACCAGTTGGATCCACCGTCGTTAGCATCCAAGCGTACATTGTGGGTATGTGTTAACTTGATCTCATTCAACCTCTTGTAGTCCACACAACATCTTACATTGGAACCCAGTTCCGATATTTGTTAGGCTGTCATGGTCCCTTTTGACTTTCCGAATCACAAACCGTAATGCTACAGTCCAATGTTGAATATGGCCCATTTTAAAAAGTTAGAATCTCGATTTAGTGCTGTCTTTCTTAAGTTTAGCATAATTATTGTCCAATTATTGTCCAATCAAGACACTGGGTATTGAACACGATATGATGAATATCACTGTCGAGTCTTGTTCGATTCTTCTAATGAAATCAAATGGGATTATAGCAGCGAACCCACCAAAAATCGCTGGGCTTGTAGTTTGCCAAATCAGTGAGACCGGTAATCTCTGCTTTTGAGAGTCATTGACAATTCTTTACAGGAGTTGACGCCTCTTTATTAGATGTTGTCATTTTGGTAGTCAATATGATCAACTCCTTTTACGCCTACAACTCTTCAACTTTCTTGTGTGTCTTGTTTGAACTCCTGATGCCATATCAGTTCTTCCACAACGTATTTCGAAATTTGGTAAAACCCGGTGTAAATTTAGATACTCACATTTAATTTCAAGACATTCTTTCGTAAGAGATCAACACATTCTCACGCAGACTTCAACGCAAGGACGGATCTACTGGGGGTCCGGACCCCTCCATGAAACCTAAAAAAACTTCTTTTTTCGAGGGATCAGCGAACCCTCGGATTCCACGTAGAAATAATGTCTTGAAATGATATGTAAATTAAATGAATGTGGATTATGTAATTAGGGTACCTATATGTATATTAAACAGACCATCATCTATTCATGTAGTTTGTGAGTGTACTATTTAAGTTGGAGTTTCAATATGTATCTAAAATCAGATATTATCGCCGCGAGCGCACCACGTGTAGTGGTGTGTTATAGGCCTGTTTTGTTTGCGTTAAACCAGGAAGTCAAATGGAGTCAGGCATATTCTTCAATATCGATGCGTGTTTATGTGAAACAAATGTGAAAATAGAACAATAAATCTACCTACATTGTGTTCAGATTTATTTCCGGGAAAACGTGTAAAACGCATCTCCCGCAACCTGGCACCCCGGAGCTTCCGGGGCCTAGGCGGCCCCTGGACCCTCGCCTGTCAGGCTGTGAGGATCGCTTAGTTTAGCTTTCTGTAAATGAATCGGTATCATATTGGTTCTAATGTTCCATGATGTAAAGGTCATCGATTTTTTATCTGTTAAATATAACTAGAAAGTCAAATGGATTCAGGCATGAAGTATGATTTTTTTCAATATCGATGCGTGCTTATCAATGCGAAACAAACGTGAAAATAGAACCATAAATCTGCATACATTATGTTCGAATTTATTTCCTGTTAAACGCTTAGAACGCATCTCCGGAGATCTAGGACTCCGGAGCTTCCGGGGCCTAGGCGGCTCCTGGACCCTCGCCTGTTGGGCTGTGAGGATTTCCTTGTTTTATCTTTTTGTGAATGAACCGTATCGGTAGGCATATTGGTTTCCTTAGTTGTTGATCCATGGAAGCGACAATCTAGTCCTATTACATTCACGTATTCAACTATAGTAGGTACAATATGTCAATTAGTAAATTAGTTTACATTTCAGTAGTTGATAAATACGAATTCATGAGAACGCTATTGAGCAAGCCATGTTACATGTGGCTACAGACAATGTCTTGAACTGAATCATAACGACGAAATAGGTCACCAACAGATCTCCAATCTGCAATCATAAAACAGATAGTATATTGAACATATTTTATTACGCGTTGCAAGGGCGGATCCAGCCAAAATTCATAGGGGGGGGGTCGACTATCACAGCCCAACAGGCGAGGGTCCAGGGGCCGCGTAGGCCCTGGAAGCTCCGGGGTCCTAGATCGCCGGAGATGCGTTCTGAGCGTTTTCCCGGAAATAAAACTGATCATAATGTATGCAGATTTATGGTTCTATTTTCACGATTTTGCCGCAATTATAAGCACGCATCGATATTGAAAAAATCGCACCTCATCATGCCTGCATCCATTGACTTTCTAGGTATATTTAAAACATACAAAACGATGGCATTTAGTTCATGGAAGGGAAAACAATATGCCTACCGATACGGTTCATTCACAAAAAGATAAAACAAGGAAATCCTCACAGCCCAACAGGCGAGGGTCCAGGAGCCGCCTAGGCCCCGGAAGCTCCGGAGTCCTAGATCTCCGGAGATGCGTTCTAAGCGTTTAACAGGAAATAAATTCGAACATAATGTATGCAGATCTATGGTTCTATTTTCACGTTTGTTTCGCATTTATAAGCACGCATCGATATTGAAAAAATCATACTTCATGTCTGAATCCATTTGACTTTCTAGTTATATTTAACAGATAAAAAATCGATGACCTTTACACCATGGAACATTAGAACCAATATGATACCGATTCATTTACAGAAAGCTAAAATAAGCGATCCTCACAGCCTGACAGGTGAGGGTCCTGAGATGCCGACTGCAATTTGACCTAGATTTTTGTCTTCTCCAGGGTAAAAGTGGCTAGAACTTAGTTCAAAAACATATAATTTCCAAAATAATCCTCAGCTTATATTTAAAAAATTGCATAAAAATAAATTGGAAAAATCAGCCCAAACCAAACTTCAGAACTTCAGAAAATGAAGTTTATCTAATTATATGTCATCGTTGGGTCATCATATCTGTCATACATTTTCTGAAAAAATTACATCACCGTCTCGTCGCCAAAGCAGCCATCTTGGATATTTTTGCAGGTAGATCTTGGCTCTTAGCATCCTCGCAAGCCAGTGTATCAATCGATCGATACACTGGCTTGGTTAGTTACTGATAGCGGTTATGGATATAAATAGCTCGACGGGTCTTCACTAAACCGAACCAATCAGTAAGCGCACTGAAGCAGCTCATCAGGCCAATCCGCTGGGAGGTTTGAGTTTTGACTGGTTTGAATTTCATCGTCGGCCAGACTACATTTGAAGTTAGGCTGAAATCGACATCGGGTGTCAAAGCGAAAACCGACGCGCTATTTCAAAACAACCACTGGGTATGAAATGTACGAGATTGTGTAATAGACGCAATGACTCGAGAACTCATCCGAATCACAAAAAGGTCCAGGTAAACCCTGTTCGAGGATTTAAGGATTACCTGAACTTGTGCAGATGGACTCTTACATATAGTGTGGCAAGTTTTATCTCTCTAGAATTAAGGATAACGAAACTATTTAGGTATTTATGAAATTATTCGCATTCCTAAAATATGAGTTATTTTGTACTATGGCTGCCATGGGAACAAGGTCTTCGGTTTCGTTATCGGCATGTTCCATAGATGTAAAAACCATTAAAACCTATTGTGGGACCTCTAGCGCCAGGTTCAGCCCTTTGGCTGCCGGACTAAACCGATAGTTCTTGAGAAAGTATAGACGAATAGAAATAGTGAGTGTTTGCAGGGCTTTGAAATTACGATCACATTCTTGTTTTACATATCATTTCGGATGAATTCAGAAATGCCCGCAACATAATTGGGAAGAGCATAAATACGACAGTTGGGCTCATTGAAGAAGTCAGTTCACTCTCGGATCACGCGATGCCAATCCCCAAAATAGCAAAATTGACGATCAAGAATTGAAAGTTGTTTTAAATTGGGAAATAGTAAAATGGAAAAAAACTTTCAAATAGTATTTTCATTTATTTTCCAACTTTCTCCTGTAAACTATCTACTCACTGAAAATATACAACAGTCTTTGATGTCTTCTTTTTCAGAAAGACCAACCCAGGATTTCAGGTTTCCACCCGCTTTGTGTACGATGGACTGGTTCATCACCATTATAACCTTGGTCCTGTCACATGGAGATATAGCAGATATGTCAGCTCTTCTTCAGTCCACGAGCCCAGATGATTCAAAGACGATAGATACCAATGGGACGATATTCGTAACTGAAATGATGAAACACCAGACACGAGCGGTCGGCGAAACTGAAAATTTCACCAACCTTAACCCCGTTCACCGTGCCGCCTCTTGTAATGCATCAGATGTATTCATAACTGATTACAACACGACCGTTTGTCAAAATGCATCGGAGATTACTGAGCAACAGATAAAGCCCCAGCTTGGAGAACTAATATCTACAGAAACTGCGGATACCGTCATTTTATTTGTCTACCACATACCGACTCCGATTTTAGCCACTCTTGGATGCGTTTGTAATGTTTTCAATATTTTTATTCTGACAAGAAAAAGCATGCGCAATTCCACAAATTATTATTTAATTGCATTAAGCATCAGTGATCTTTGGTACTTGCTCACATCTATTTTAAGGTGGAGTTTGTCTATGCTTATTTATTTTAATGAGCAATTGTATGTTCGAGCTTTGGCATCACTGCGTGTGCCATTTAATGAATTCTGGCTTCATATCGCATCAGGCCGTATATCGAATGTTATCATAATCGTTTTGTCTATTGAACGCTTTATCGCAGTTAAATTTCCATTGACGGCCAAAATTGGTCTTTTAAGTCGGCATCCGATCAAAATTATCGTAGTTATTTACATATCGATCACAACTTTGATATTGCCAAATTTGTTTCGTACCGTGTATACGGCCTCTGTGGATGGAAGCACTAACAAATCCGTAATCATTTATGAAAAGACTGGAATCTATCACTCAAACCCTGACTTCTTCAAAGGCTACATCTTCTTTCTTTTGGTCACTCTTCGTTTCATTCCAGTTTTTCTCGTACTCCTTCTGAATATCTGTATCATTGTGATACTGGCGCGCTCCCGTAAATCTATGGCTGGTCTCCAGGCAAGTGACACTCACAGGCGTGACAAAGAGCAAATAAAGATTACTCGAATGCTGGTAACTATAGCTATTGTATTCCTGGTCTGTATCGCGCCAGGATTTGTCCATTCTCTCCTTTCCAACTTTCTACCGAACTACACAAGCGGGAGTAATCATCGAAATCTTTGGAGGATAATCCATGCCACCTTCCCTGTGTTAGACATGATTAATTCCACCGTAAACTTTTTCGTCTATGTTTTGAAGAATGATAAATTCCGGGCTCTCTTTCTCGAGACAATTTGCCACAGGAAAGCCGGCACTTTACAAGCTCCACAGACAGATTGTCGATAGAAGGTACAGTTGTATCTTGCCATTCAACTGTAAATGGTTGGGGGTTAGATTTGTACCTGTCGTTTGTTATTTAATCCTTGTTAGTTCTCAAGTTTTGATTTCTGTCAGTTAAATCCTGACTATCCGAAGCTCATCTTCCCCTTCTGAAATCTGTATCATTTTATACCGAAACGATCGCGAAATTCTATGGCCAATATCCAGACGAGGCGTGGTAATTTGCAAATAACCAGAGCCATTATTTTCCGGGTCCGAGTCCTGACCTCACTCTGTAATTTTCATCGTTCTATTGCTTGATCATTTGTATATATGCCATTCCCCCCTTTTGGAAACAATCTGTAAAATGTCTGGGATGCTCGTAAGAAAATGACTATTTCTTCGTGTCATTAAACTCTGTATAGTTGTGATTAACACGTGTATGTGTCGTCTTTTATTCGACCATAGCTGATACATCGGCAGACTATAACATTCATACAGAAGTACTCTATATCCAGCAAAACCTTGTGCTAGCAATACAAGTTAATACATTATTTCATTTTCACACAAACCTGTATTGATGTAACAATCTGGAACTATGTTGAGATTACACAAGTGTTTGTGTTAACAGGATGTTCAACACACTGTCGTATAAAAAGTGGCCAAATCCTAAGACGTCATCATATTTATACATATATTTGTTTGAGAAAATATAATGTTTTTGTCATTTAGAAAGTTATCGTTTAATAGCATTTTCGCATTTTAGAATTACATTATCTTAGTTTAGCACAGATTCTAGTGCTGAATATAGGTAGCAGACTGGCAGTGTTGAAAGCGAACATACACTACTAGGTGGGGGGTTTGTTGGTCAAGTGATTTAGGTCACCGATATATAATGCAAGCGGTTGGGATCTTACTCTGGTGGTCGCCAAAAGAGACGATTGCAATTTATATATTGTCAACCAACACTTTCTGGACGGTAAGATTCCATGGCGAGCATTTGGCCTACACAATATATTCAATATTCCGCGTCAATAAGCGAAATACCTATTTCGTATGACAGCACCATATCCAAAAGTGTATGAAATGTGTCCCGTGATGGCTCATACAGTCTCATGCCTGAGTGAAAGGGCCTCTTGACCATAATGCCGAATATATTTACCTAAATAGGACGCACCATATTTTGTTGGTCAGAAAGTAGGGATAACACAAAAGTTAGTAAGTCAATAGAGTGGGAACTGTTGAAGTTGGCGATCAAACTGTTACAAAAATTTCGTTGCGAATGTATTCCGTTTCAGGTTCACTTTTTCTTATATATTTGGCGCTAGTATATGCCTATTTACCACCATATATCACCAGCTTCACCGTATCACCAGAAGATGCATAGAAGATGTGATATTGAAGAAAAAAGGGGATCGTCGATTGATAGTTTTCCATTCTTGTGAGGAATGGACTTTGTCATATAGATCTCAATTATTTCAAGAATACTTGACAAGAATGAAGTATGTTAGAACAATATTTGGAGAAAGCAAAAGCAGCTTTTTGTCGAGTATACCCACCTGAGCTTTTGGCATTTTAAGTTTCTGCTGAGTGAGAGTATGTCCGGCTATCTGGTTCGAAATCAAACCATCCCATTAATTCTTCGATAAATGTGACAGAACAAATCAAATTTTCAAGTAAGGTATCTCATTGGTTGCCCTCATGTACGTACATACCTTTTCTATTGAACTTGTAGTTTTCGAGTCGCTTTCCATACGGATTTCGCGGCATATGAACAGAATGCGTTATTCGAAAATATTCTGCAGAAGTTGTGGCATGGTTTATACACCGTATATTGTATAACTTTTCAGAAAACAACCCAATTGTCAGAATTATCTTTAAACTTAGAGCACGTCTTTTATACTGTTGATAATGATCCAAATCCTTCTATTTGAGGAAAGTTATTCAGCATACTTAAAACATTAATTGTATGCGGGAAAGGCTGCCATTCTTAAGATTATAGGTGGTGACGAAAGGAATCGAATTTTTACGTGCAACTTTTTCGGAAGACCCTCTTAATTCACAAAGCCGATGACCGGTTGCTTCCCAATCCCTTAATCTGCAAGACCTTCCAGCTAACCTCTTTCTCATAAATCAAATAAATCGATTGCCTATATATATATATATTGAAAGAGGTACTGAGGGAGATTTGATAACGAGAATAAGTAAAAATAGTATATCGCTGTTATTTTGTTCCATAGTAAACTATATATGTGTGGAAGTAAAGAAATTGTATGTAAAAACCCGAGAGGTTTGTTGCAAAAGCCCAGAAAATCATGCAATCACCAAGATATATTCAATGCCAAAGTTTTCTCCTTATGTTAATTCAACTTCAACGGTTATTTCTAAAGAGCCCAGAACTCGGGTTGCATATACAGAGACCATTTTTGACACTTTCGAAAACCTGCAAGCACATGTAGTGAGTTTTATTGAGACAAAATGAAGTATTGTTCAGAATAAGTTTGATGCCATTTAAAGTAGAATCTTTAGATAATCGCCCATGGAGAGTATCTAGATGTTTTAACGAGCCAGTAGTCCGCAGCTACTAATCCCAAATCATGTGGCAAACTGCTGTATATCATGTATGAGTAACCTTCTATTGTATAGTCTGATAATCGGATCTTACATATGTGTGTGTATACTATTTTACTTGGGTGGGTATCCCATAACTCAATGTAGAGTGGCCCCTGCAAATCAGGGGTTGAGACGTTAATAAAATACTGAATTGAATTGTAAAAAATGTATAGACTGTGAACTTCGAAAGCGATCATTTTATTATCAAAAATCAAAATCTTCATCCACATAACTTTTAAAGTGCTTTAGAAAATTTCTTAGCAAGATATCAATTAAATGGCTAATCCTTTGCGTGAGACCAGTGAATACGGGACGAGCAATATGGGTCCAAATTTGATATCCAGAGGCCGAGAGAGCACATTATATTCTGAATTTTGCTCTTGGATAACACGTTTGTATATCTACTGACATGAATTTTATGGAGACAATACAAGTAGCTATTTTTGGAATCGAATTGATTTCTATTTCCTATATTTTTCGAATAAGTCTACTCTTCAATTTCTTTGTATCTTTATCATTCAACATTTCCACGATCTTGTCGTTGTAATTCTTCTCATCCATTACCACTACGTCATTACCTTTATCTGCCTCATTAATAACAATGATCGGATTGGACAGAAACTCTTTGATTGCTGAATTCTGCCAGCGGATAAAGTACTTTTTCAGAGGATAATACATCATCTGGAGTATGGCGTACTGGAGTATTGTATTTACGTCATACGCGTTTTTCCTTACGGTTTCTTCACTGATACAAAATTATATATGCAAGCCTGTAGGGGAGAAGATATTAATAGTTTTTAGCGATACTTATCTTTCCATCTGTCAAATAGTTTTTTGGAATGAATTTTCAAGTCATTTTCTTGCATATGGTATCCCAGTCACGCTTTGATTGTGACTGTTCATATGCACATCATGCAGAGCTTGTATTACAAGATGTTGACACACCACCAAGCTTCGGGATAAGCGAAATAGACAATTTCGTACCTAAAATCTCAGAATAAATTCGAAAGGAATATTTTATTGACGGTAGTTCTCAAACAGCGGGGATCATTCACCAATGAAATACTCCGATTCTGGAGAACAAAATAACACAAATGTTTAGACATAAATGTCGATATTTTGGGAAATTCTGCACTCTTGGTCACAACATTTACCCTCAACACTTTGGAGCAAGTGAAGGAGCCCTATACATATTAAAATTTATTGTAGTGGATAGAGTGTGAATAATGTATCATCGACACAATGTGATTTAGCTCCGACGGAGCTTAAAATTTATGTATGCGCGAATTCATTCAATGCTTATGAAGACGTACTTTCCTGAAAGATTGAGCATTTTGCATATGTAAGCTGTTTTACAAATCATTCCGATTTATTGCATCATAAAAGGGTGTAAGAGTAGGCTTGAACGATCAGGGTACACACTCGAACACATAGCCGGACGATGTTACTGGGGCAGCATTTTGCCTGCCACGGTGCATGTGCGTCTCCGAAAATAGCGCTGTTGCAAAGGAGGTGACTGACGTCAAATAGATCTGTAATCGAAATATGTAAAAATATCACAGGAACCTTTTATCATTTTCCACAAATTAGCAGAGATATTGACGAAAAGTAGTTATTACAAAAGGAAAATGTTAAATGACTTCGCTGAACCTCGATTGTGGTCATATATCTCACACATATTTTATGACAGTGAATAATTGGTGTTCCTAGTCCAGCATCTTAATATACTTGTATATACGGGGATGCAGTCCAGATGATGTCTGATGGAGGATTGTACAACTGTAAATTTCTCAGTTTGTCCTTATCAACCAGTAAATAACATAATTCACCTTAGAATTATGTTGCATCTCTTTTTCTTGTTCGATCCATCGTGAAAGTTTTATTTAATGTCAGTGGTCAGGTTTTATAACATGATAAACATTAGCTCTAAGTGAACTATTTTACCGACAAAACAAAGAAAACGTGGACAATAAAATTATAAAAAAAATGAGTAAACAAACAGCACAATTTATAATATAATTATTTGCATGAGGTGAGTTATATACCTAGTTATGAATTTTACATATGATTAAACGCGATACAAAATCAGTTCATGTAGGAACGATGTTAGAAATTATAAACGTGAATTAAGAATTTACGAGCATCTGCTAGTTTATATTCTATATCATTAGTGTCCATAACAACATGCTTACCGTGCAATTATTGAGTGTTGTAGCACGATTGTGTGAGGAAGAGTTTTTACAACAAAGAGGAGAAAGGTTGTCAAAGTATAAAATATGTTTTCGACCTCTCGGTATAATCTTTATTGATAATCAATTTGAGTAGTGCAATAGAATAAAAATAATATTTTCATAGGCGTGCTCAATGGTTATTTTACGCACGGTTAATATGTGAAAGTTTATAAATTTTAGGGCGCGGGCTTCGCCCTTGCTGAAATATAATTACCATTGAGCACGCCTATGAAAACATTATTTCTTAATCTGATTATACAGTTTAAAACTAGGGAATGTGAGAACAAAACTAGAAATGATAAACATTTGTGAACATGTGATTTAGAATTTACAGGCAGATAATAAATTACATTTGATTATATACAATTCAAAATTTAAAATTAGTACATTTAAAACGAGACGATAAACACGTGTGCGATTAAGAATTTGCTTGTGTACAATTAGGAAGATCTGATTAAAACAATTAAAATTATTATATGTGAGAGAAAGACTAGAAACGATAAACACTTGTACATATAATTAAGAAGCAGAGCCCGTACACATAGCATAATTGCAGCTATGGTCACACAAGCTGCTTATAGTAGTCTGTGGAAGTATTTGGAATCCTCAACCGTCTTGAATTCTTTTGGCAGACCAATCCAGATCTGTATGGCCTGGGATCTACAGGACTTGTTGCCATGCATATGTAGTAGTTCGGACCCGTGGTACACATAAGACATTATCTCATTTAAGAGAATAAAAACATTTCCGTTTCAGTATCTCTAGTTATTAAGACATTTCGTGAGTTTCAGTGTGAAATTTTGAAACTTATGTTTACATCAGTAAACAAACCGGTTTTTTCATTTTTATATTACATTATTTAGTGCAGAAGTGCCACATCAAAGGAAAATAACTAAAATTCGAACGAATAAAACATTTGTAAATGAGAAGCTTTGTATTGGTAGATAAAATATTGCTAAGCCTGGCGAAAACATTTAATTGCTGACCAGGTATCTTACACAGGTTAGATATGTAGGAGTCGAACTTAAGGAGATCTACCCCTAACAACTCCTTCAATATTCAGTATATCACACACACTATTGTATTTTTCCAACATTTATGACTTGAAATTTATCAAGACAGTACACGTCCATGATGCTCATCCATTAACATCAGATGAGTTGGTTGAGTTGATCTGTCATCACAGCTCCCGAGCTAGCGTAACTAATTCCGCTTAAGCCGGAGCTAGGGGCCGTTTGGATACTTCATAGTCTCCACATGAACAGCTGCAATAAAGCGCGGCTGAGATACTAAGGCTTCGTCCGAGAATCCACCGTATTCTCAGTTCTGAATGTTAGGTGTCGACGAATATTTTCCTGTAGAGTCAAATGGTTGCTTTTTTGTCGCCAGACGTCGTCAATTTTTCCCACCTCTTGCATATCGATACAATGTAACTGAAAAAATGTTCACAGCAACGTTAAACCATAGTTTTACCTCAACCTATGAACAAAACACAAATACATTTCATTAAGGTGAAACGCGTTGTGCAAAGCTTTATTGAAAACACAGATAGAACTGCATAGAACACCTCTGTATTCGTCAAGCTGCAAGCCTGTATAGAATGAACTCTTGGTGTGTTCATGTGTTCCCTCTCTGCTCGCATATTACCCTTCACTACAAACCTGGGCCAAGCTCCGTCCTCTTATACATATTTAGTGCCTGTAAATCACTGTCTTCATTCTCCACTTCGTGCCGAAACACATTTACTCACACTCCTGTTAACACATTTACTCACCGTCCTGTTAACACATTTACTCCCTCTCCTGTTAACACATTTACTCACCCTGTTATTAACACATTCACTCACCATCCTGTTAACACATTTACTCACCGTGCTGTTAACACATTTACTCACTCTCCTGTTAACACATTTACTCACCGTGCTGTTAACACATTTACTCACTCTCCTGTTAACACATTTGCTCACCTTCATATTAACACATTTACTCTCTCCCGTTAACACATTTATTCACTCTCATGTTAATACATTTGCTCACCGTTCTATTAACACATTTAGTCACCGTCCTGTTAACACATTTACTCACTCTCCTGTTAACACATTTACTCACTCTCCTGATAACACATTTACTCACCCTCCTATTAACACATTTACTCACTCCTGTTAAAACATTTACTCACCGTCCTATTAACACATTTATTCACTCTCCTGTTAACACATTTACTCACTCTCCTGTTAACACATTTACTCACCCTCATATTACCACATTTACTCACCGTCCTATTGACACATTTACTCACTCTCCTGTTAACACATTTACTCACCGTCCAATTAACACATTTACTCATCCTCCTATTAACACATTTACTCACCTTCATGTTAACACATTTACTCACTCTCCTGTTAACACATTTACTCACCGTCCTATTAACACATTTAATCACCGTCCTGCTAACACATTTACTCACTCTCTTGTTAACGTATTTACTCACTTTCCTGTTGATATATTCACCCTCTCTCTCTCACGAAAATAACGCGGTTTGTGGAAATTATGCTCTGACGGTCCTCTCTAATAACTTCTACAGTATTCTTTGAAAAGATTTTACCGTTTAGATTATTATAATATACTCTTCAAACACAATCTCGCACATTTCAAAAAAAATTCTTGGAAAAGATTCCAAGAATTAAAAAATAAATAAAACAAAAATAAAATAAAATCCGACTCTCTTCGACGAAGTCATGTTTGTCTTCAGAACAGTTGCAGGTTATCAAATTAAATAACTTTTTACAGTTCTGCAAATATAGAATGTGGAGATCAAGTGTCATGTCTTTATGTCAAACATGGAGCGAGTTATTAGCAGGGCAATCTGAAAAGCACAGCATTCTTTTCAAAGGAGAAAAGAAGAAAAAATACAAAAAACTACCGAGGTGCGATTTTCTTAAATTTATGACCGAAGTCTGTTTAACCAAGTTAACTGACTCATAACCCAGTCTAAATCTTACTCAATTTGTAAAAAAAGCTCGAAGAAATCGAATTATTTGATCATTTGATCACCATGTCAAAAATAAACATGCGCTGATCACCTCTACTGCTCGCTGGCTAATACAGTCTTAAATCGGAACATGCAAACATCTTGTCATTTTAAAGAATAATTTGTGGTAAAATCGAATATTTTTCTCTCATTTTTTCCCCCATCAACCTATGGGTTTTATTGTGAATTTTTATATTCGGTGAAATTTTTTTTGGAACCCTGTTAGGGATACCGGAACCCTAAAAATATCAAAACAGTTTGACAAACTGTATTCTGTCAATTCCAGATAAAACAATCTTGATATATTTCAGAAATATATATCTCAAGTTTAGTAGTATTTTTTTTTTTGGAAGCTTTATCTCCAAAGTTAAATTTGATACATGACGTCTATGCATGTATCACAAGCAATCCGGACGTCTATATGCTTAGTAGTATTATTTTTTGGAAGCTTTATCTCCAAAGTTAAATTTGATACATGACGTCTATGCATGTACCACACGCAATCCGTGCGTCTATATGCAATAGGCAGATGGACAGCTAAATCATAGGATAAACTTCTTCAGTTCCCTCTGTTGTATGTAAATAAGGTAGTCTTAAGCTGGTCGAGGAAGTCTAAGTATGACAGAAAGGCTCATTATAAGTATTAGGTCTTTCTATTACAAATGGAAAGACCTTTTGTTATTCTACGGATTATTATTATTATACTGTCAAAATTTGTCAGCGGCCTGGCGTCCTTACGGTTTATTGTACACGTCTAAGATTTGTTACAGGTCAACATATGTGTCTGAAGTTTTGCATAACGGTCTTCGTTTTTGACCTTGACCTTTTTAGGTTTAGGCTTTTTAAGGGAAAATTCATTTTTATGAACACTTTAATGACCGAAAAGAATGTGACCTCAATTTTGACGTTTCTATATGAGTGCAAAGTTTAGGGGTCAACTTTTGGACGGCTTATGCGATCAGCCTGAAAAAAAGGTCACATGATCTACATGATGTCTCAAGGTCAGAACTTGTGTCAGAACTCGGCCTTGACCTTGACCTTTGAAGTGGTAAGCATCTAAATATGGAAAATACGGCTTCAATTTACTGAAAAACTAACACACTGACAATCACAAAACAATTAAGCGTTAGTAAGTGCAACGCTGACTTTATTTTGCCGCTAATTATAAAACCATCCGAGGTGATCTTGACCTTGAATATCACATAATGTAAAAAACGTTGTGTGTACTTTTCTCGAAAACTATAACTTGCGGGAATCTGTAATTTAAAACATTTATACCCCATAACACAGGTATGACGTCACCGAAATTTCAAGTTGACCTTGACCTTGGTTTTTGAGATATGGCCTCGAACAGTTATACGACTGCAGTGCCATAACTGAAAAACTGTTGGAAATTTGGAACTAACACACTGACAATCACAAAACAATGAAGCAATAGTGAGTGCAACGCTGACTTTATTTTGCCGCTAATTATAAAACCATCCGATGTGACCTTGACCTTGAATATCACATAATGTAAAAAGCGTTGTGTGTACTTTTCTCGAAAACTATAACTTGCAGGAATCTGTAATTTAAAACATTTGTATCCCATAATACAGGTATGACGTCATCGAAATTTCAAGTTGACGTTGACCTTGGGTTTTGAGATATGGCCTCGAACAGTTATGCGACTGCAGTGCCATAACTGGAAAACTGTTGGAAATTTCTAGTTGAAATTCGCACATGAATGTTGGTCATTACATGACGTACCAGAACATCAGTGGACCCCATAAAAAGATACCAGAAAGATTGGGAGATAATTAGCAATTTCTGAAATTTACGATGTTTTCAAGTTTTGCAAAAAGTATGCATCCAATCATCACTATTTTTCGGCGTTATTGAGGGAATATATATATGTATTTGCCTATAAAATTTCAAGAATATAGCTTTGATAGGTTTAGAGATATTAAAGAAACAATTTTCCCGAACCATTAAGCCGTTTAATGGTCACATGTTGATTTCATCTATTCAATGGATGTTGTCAATTACGCTATAGCGATTCGGCTGTAGCACTCGAGGAACCCGGTGTTCGCAATTAAATAAACGTCGTGTTACATGACGGGGCCGGCTCAGTTTTGTAAACCTTTTATCTCTTGAACCGCAATAGTTCTAATTTAATGCCTGTTACTTCCAATGATGAATTCTTTCGTTGACAATGACTCCATACAGAGAACAGTGATTGTGGAAAACCCGAGAAGTGACGAGAAAGCCGTTAGTTTACCATAATACAGCGTAGACAAAGGCTCAGCGATACTGGTATTCGAAAACAAACAAAGGGAATAACTAAAGGCGGAAGTGCACGGGACTGTTCTTGAAGTACGCATCACTATTCTTCTGACAGCGAGCGTAAGAATATAGCTGTTTTCCAAGCAAGCTCGACAGGGACATTCTCCCAACGTCAGAGTTTGTAACCTCCAAACCGTCGGTAAACAAGGTATATACGACAATAGGAGATATACAATCTGATGCCATGAGAATGGACAGGGATGGCATTAGGTGTCTCTAAAACGAGTGAACATTTGCTGTCGCCGTTCATGTGGAATGTTCCGAGATGAAGTACGAATGGATTGCACAAAGAAGGTAAAGATTTGTTTTCTAATTTAAGAACAATACCCAGTCGACTAAAATTGCGCGCCAATATACGTGAGTGAACCGGCTTATGACTGCATCTCGTTGTTGTTCACGCGATTTGTAGATACTAAGCTGGTACAGGTATATATATGTGTTTATTTGTGAAATTTCAAGATCATAACATTAATTGTTTTGAAGATATAACGAAAAACATTTTCCCCAATTCGTGTACGCTATTTGCGTATTACCTGTCAGGTTAAACGCTTTCGATATTCAGTAGTAATTGATTTCATCCATCTAATTGTATAACGCCAGACCAGTTTCAACGAGTTATTAATTAGTTCTCCATTGACAAGGCCTGACGATCTGTATGTAACCCGACACACCTATTCATTTTCCGACTTACCAACCGAGTCACCCCGCGATTGCAATTAAATGAACGTCGCTTCAGATGAGGAAAGGAGCTGCGAACCCGGCTGAGCCTATGATGCATTATGTATATTTGTCAATTAAACGGATGATATTCAGTTAACATTATGTCGACATCGCATATGTAACACGATATGAATTTAATTTACAACGAAAGGATGCCTTTGTCGGACCGTCATGGAAGGGCCGTGCTATTGTTCCAACAATATCTAGTTATCTTTCTGTTGAGAATACGAGGCAGATAATTTGACCATATTCTTTTTCACAATTCAAAGCAAAAACAAAGGGGTATAGACCAGTAAAGATCAAAAGCAAAAATGAGATCAAGAAGAGGTTATATTCAGTTGAAACATTTATAGAACATGGATGCGAAATATCAATGTCACAGGTACAATTTTGGTTAGAAAAATAATACTTCCATAAAATCAAAACAGATTTGTCCCCATGGGACTACATGCGATGTTTGCCTTTTTGGAATAATTCAGCTTACATATCGTTTCCGGCTATTGTCCAATTTCAAATAGAGATTGGAGAGCCAGTTGTGCTTCAAAACAGTGGTATGCATTTCAGTAGCTTGAAGGCATCAATGAATATAGACTAATGATATTTCCGTAATATGAAACTAGAGACAACGGTATTAAATCTAGGCATGCAATTAGCTCATTGTGAAACTTGGAAGACGTGAAAAGGTGGGCCATTTGAACAGACCTTTCAGGAAACATCGTAAAAGGGAAATATACATGGATTTCATTTGACGGTCAGATTTCAAATAGAGGACATCATACGAGTTTCTTTATTCGGATCAAGCGATATGGCTTGTAGATATTGAGACCACTGGATTAATACGAGCCTTTGAGGGTGCTGAATAGTATTTGCTATGTTGATTCAGTCATACATGTGGTGAATGTTCTATACCTGTGAAAAGTTTTACCTTTATTGTTCAGCCACGTGATCAATATAGAATAAACATATAAAATGGCACGAGTTATGTGTTTTGAAGCAGTGGACCATTAGTTTGGAGATGCGAACAAGATTGTCTAATGCAAATCGGTGTACTTTGGTAAGGTAAGTCAATTCAGAGAAAAATTGAGTGTAGCCTGTATTGTACATTAAGAGTTGGTGGAGAAATCATTCGCGTGCAACCCCACCTTGTCGGAATACCGTGTCGATGCACGCTGGAATTAGGAATATGCAAGATAAGTTATCTTTTTGGTAAAGGAAAACGTTTTAGCTAGGAGCTCGGTCCGTGCAACACTTGATAATTCAGCTTTGCATAGTGCAAAATTGAAAGAAGATAAAAATCTCGATGGAAGGCTCAATACTGCTTCCATCTTCTGTAATATATTAAAATGACACGAGAACACAAGAATCATATTTGTTTTAAAATTGATCCCACTTCTCCGGATATTCATTTCTATTTCACGTCATACAGTTTCAGTATTGGGTTCGTTTAACATAGTACAACTATTTCTCCATGCGAACATTTGCAAAAAAGAGATAGTGTTTCGTTTGATTGCTAATCTTGAGCAAATGTTGTATTCGAGTTTTCCCGGTTGCTCGTGATCTGCAAATAAATGGGATTTATTTACTGTGCACAACTTATTACATCCATTTATGACCGGTATGTAGCGTAAACCTTTTTATTATTTATATAACAGTGAAATCCTTATATTTTCTTCACTCCTAAAAGTGATATTTTCATTGCAGTTAGATAACACTTTTGCAGTTAGATAACACTTTTGTTATCTAACTGCTGAGTACATGTGAACTCTGACCTGACAGTGACGTTGCCGGAACTACTTCTTTCACTACGGTACTTTCATTCCGAGAATTCGGGAGATGCACAAGTGCAGTCACGTGGTACATTTTGGGTGAGTTCCGGCCGACTGCATATGGAACGTAACCTGCGGGAGATTTTGACGGTCGCGAAAATAACATTGGGAGTCAATGGGAATTTTTTTTAAAACGAAGTTTTGCAGTTTGATTCTGGTAGATAATATTTCAGAAGTGCATTGGCTTTCAATCAAGACAACTTCTATAATTTTCACTCATATGCAACAGACGCTGTCAACGAAAAACTTGGGTGCTCCATGCAAATCTTACGACGCCAAACGACCGTAACTCACCCAGCAGGTCATGTGATCGACACATGACAAAGAGGCGAATGCTTGCCAACAATTCATAACCCTTCAAAACTTCGTCATGGAATGAATATATATACAGATCATTTCATATAAAATTCAATATATCTTTTATTTAAGTGTTAGCTAACATATCCACGCAGCGCTGGTACGATCTATAAAATACTTTGAGTGATCGGCCTCAATCGTCGGTCGATCTGTCTCAATATTTGGGCGAAGTTTTTTCCAATGGTCTTGGACGATTTGGCCTTGAACGATATGACCTGATATCGTGAGGTCAGGTCTATTTTTAGACTTTCGCAGTAAGTGAACTTTTAGGCTCCTTCGACATAAAACAACAGTTGTTACGTCAACCAAGAATGCACAATTAATACTGGTATGAGTAGAAATAAAGTTACTAACCACCTTGGGTCCTTCGCAAAGATGATGCAGAAAAGCGTGAAACCCGCAAACTGCGATGGGCTGGCTTTCTGCATGTTCAGTAGGAAAACGCTTCAGTTACGTTCGAGCCCAAAGATATACAAACAAGCTAAAAGGGGATAGCTCTAAAGTTGATTTCTCATATGCTGCATAGCGGTTTCCACATACAGTTACCCAGACGGAGAGCTTGAAGTTGCAGTTTGTCGTGTTTATCCGACCATGCGTGTTCGGCACAGTCGCGAGTCGAGTCAGCAGTGTTGTGTTTCTTTTGCCCGTTCTTCCGGTTTCACTTCAGGCAATTCAACTGAACCGAGATGTAGACAGCTATCAACAGGCCCACGTGTCACTGTCCTTCGTGAGAACTTGCCTTCCTTTCACTGTCGGGTAAACTGAAAGTCTGTAAACTCTTCTAAATTCAAGAAGATTTTTCTTCTCGCTTCGATCGCGATCTTTCGACTCAACCGCTTGATTGACAGTTGCACGTGACTTCAGACGGGACTCTTCCATTCCCATTGGCTAATGTCTTTGTATTTCTCCGCGGCATAAACACAATAAAATCCGACCTAATTTGTGTTAGAAAATTACTTCAAAAGACAGCCCACGGTGTCTAATATTACAAAATTGATAAGAAAAATAATGTTCTATAAATAATAAATAGAATATTGCACTGTTGAGTTTGAATAGCATAAATATTTGTTCTCGTGAAAGGTGGAAGGATAACCCACTCGACGCTTCGCGTCTCGTGGGTTATCCTTCCACCTTTCACTCGAACAAATATTTATGCTATTCAAACTCAACAGTGCAATATCCTCTATGTCTTTGAACAGCGCGTTTGTTTTAGTGTCTTTGAGCAGCGAATTCGTTGTAATAAAAACTGAATACGGAACGGGACACAGGAATGTGTACTTCCATCGCGATTTCATGGGTCGAGAGTAGTAATGTAAGAGGATTTCAAGCGATATTTTCCAGGGAGGTAACTCTTGGTGCCCCTTTTTTCCAGGTTAAAGTATAGGGGGCGCCACATCGTCTTTCACCTCTGTGGCGCTGTGGCGCAAGGGGGCGCCACCAGCTCAAGGTCACGTGGAGGTCAAAAGCAGTTCCGGCAATCTTTAACCTTTGTATTCCTCCGCGGTCTGGTGGTGATGCCGTCACTTCCGCGGACAGAAAGTGGTCCCATGTCAACCAAGTGACTTCCAATGTTAATGTATACGGGGAATGCCTAAAAAGAGTATGGGAATAGACGTTTTGTGACCGGGGTGGGTCCCTAGTGGACCGAATGGGTCGAGTGAGGTGTCAAAGTGAAGCGCTCCTCGAGGGCCATTCAGTCATGGGTGGGTGCATGTAAAATTAGGATTTTTCCCCGAAAATATAGAAAGCGGAACACAGACTTTACCCCCATACAATAGGGGTCTGTATTATACAATATAAGGTAAAATGCCTGTATGGGGTATGGGGATGGTCAATTTTTTTCGTTTGCTTTACTATGGGTTGTGGGGTCTCGTTTTTCTCGTCTCGCCGAGAAGAACATAATGGGAGGGGTCCCGGAGCGAATCGGTGAAATTTTTGAGGAAAGTCACCGAGGTCTGTATATAGGCTCATATAGCTCCATACTGGCTATATGGGGGTATAGATTCAACCTGGGAAATTCACACACGTTCATTGTGATATGGGTTGTTTGGATTTGTTTTTCACGTCTCGTCATTTAGAACACGATGGGAAGGGTCTCGGAGCGCAACGGTGAAATTTTTGGAAAAGTACCATATAGCCCATATAGTCCCATACTGGCTATATGGGGGTATAGGTTCAACCTGGAAATTCACACACGTTCATTGTGATATGGGTTGTTTGGATTTGTTTTTCACGTCTCGTCATTTAGAACACGATGGAAAGGGTTTCGAAGCGAAACGGTGAAATTTTTGGAAAAGTACCGGGTAGGTGTGGAGAGGCCCATATAGCTCCATACTGGCTATATGGGAGTATAGGTTCAACCTGGGAAATTCACATACGTTCGTTGTGATATGGGTTGTTTGGATTTGTTTTTCACGTCTCGTCATTTAGAACACGATGGGAAGGGTTTCGAAGCGAAACGGTGACATTTTTGGAAAAAGTTCACTGAGGCCTGGGTAAGCCCATAGGCCTATACTGCATGGCTATGGGGTATAGGTCCATACGGGATGGACGTTTTGGGGTCTAGGTGAGCCCCTAATGTTCCTATGGTGTCGTATGAGGTCTTATTTTGAAGCTCTCGTCCGACTGGACTAATAGTTCGTCCGTTTTCAATATTCTGCGCATGCGCAGTCTGGTGGAACTGACGTCATTCTGCGCAAGTGTATGGAAGTAGACATTTTGGCGCCGACATGGGTCACTATGGGTCCGATGGAGTCGTATGAGGTCTTATGTTGAAGCGCTTGTGAAGCAGCATCCGACTGGACTCATTGTTCGTCCGTGTTCAAGAGTCTGCGCATGCGCAGTCTGGTCGTAGTATAGAAAGCAGGCATGTTGGGGGATGCGTGGGGGTGTGTTTTAACCCACCACTAGGGGTCCATGGTTGTGGTTGGGTGGTGGTGTGGGTTCTGCGCACAGACGTCACTTCCGGTGTGTACTACCTTCGAGCACAGAAGAGTTTCAATGTTCCCCTTAGACGAAGGGTTCGGATGTTCAACATCCGGGTTTTTCCCGACCCGGTCCGGCCCGGCCCGCCCCGCCCCGGCCGCAGCGCGCGCGCGGCCGCGGGTTATCCGGAAGTGCGCGGCATCACCGGAAGTGCGCGGGTGAATGTCGGGTCAAAAGGTCAAAGGTCACATCTAGGTCAAAAGGTCTCCCTTTCGGCAAGGTTCGGCAACAATGTTGCGGCATCGATATACAGAGCTTGAACCCAAAAAGGGGGATTGTAAATTAACCTGGGAAGGATGGGCAGGTCCATTTGCACCAATCAGCGGTCGAGAAAAAGAGCCAATGAGCGATCGATAAAAGAGAACCAATGGACGGGTACTAGAATTTCGCTCACGTCTGCGCCTACATCCGGGTACTAGAATGCTTTCGCCTACGCCCACGCCTACATCCGGGTACTTCTATGTAGGTGTATAAAAGTGGGAATTTTTAGGCCATTGCTGCATTCATTGGCCTGCTTGACCTGACCAGTCTGAGCCTGCCTGGCCAGCCTGAGCCTATCTCTCGAGAGGAGCTACTTGCCTGAGCCTCACCAGCCTGATCCTGCCTCACCGGAGCTATACCATGAAACGTGGAGAAGATTTTCCAGGGGATCCAGGAGCGCCTCCGGCGCTGTAGTTGTTGTTGCTCTCTTTTTGCACTAACCCATCAGAATAGTACGTATCACGGACTACACCCGTAGAGCTACGTATATGCGCGCATGTGTGACATGGTCTATAAAACACGACCCTCTGGATCCCACACCTTCATTTCTACGGTTGCAGAGCCATGACGGAAATCCAGCCCTATGCGACTCGCATTTTACAGCATGCCACCGTGGTTAATTCACTCACGGGTTACCGAGCAGTGGTTCGGTCCAGGTTTGCAGATGGCGACGACAACGAGGGGCGACGCCAGATCCTGAAAGAGTTCACAGAAGCGGTCCTCGACAGAGTGCACACGATGGAGAGGTGTGCTATCACCCACCACTACTGGACTATGACAGCCATCCTTGATGCCCGGATTATGGATCACGAGCGCTCACGCCGGAACCAGCGACGGCTCGTTGGCCTAGTAATGGTCTTTGCCCTATTGACCCTGACGCTGTGGCAATGACAGCGACAGAAAAAGAACGGCTCTTCAGAGCCTCCACAGATGCGCGTATGTGCAACCGATATATACGAGGGTCGGTCAGAGTGTGTGTCATTCACCGTTCGTCATTGGGTCAAGCATGTCACCAGTCCTACGAGCCATCCTTCCCCTTACACCCCGGGTGGGGTTACACGTCTATGAAGATAAAGTCACCCTCGAGGAAGACCGTGGAGGTGTTTGCTGGTCGCCCGCTGAGACCGTATCTAATACGGTTACGCTACACCGTGACGGCTGGACCAAATTTAAACGGGTGTTGAGCGGTGAGCTCGACGGAAACCTCATCCACATAGACAATGCCATCTACGTACACCGTGGACCCTTCTTCCCACGCCTGGGCCGTTACCAAGACCCTACCCGAGGCTTCAGCCTACACCCCGATTTGTGGACAGCCTTCGAGAAAGTGGTGCCTATTGTGGACCAGCTGTTTACACCGGACGTGCGGTCAGCTGTTCAGTTGGGGTGGGCTCGTACCCTGAGTGAAGCGGCGGCAGAACCCAATGAACAAATGTCTAGCAATGAAGCGGAGGCAGACGATGATGCCATTGATTATCCGGCTAGACTCGGTCAGCCCAGTGACATGACCACCCGATCCTTTGATCTCACGGGGTTCTCCCTATAAATACGAGAGACAGTCAAATCTGGTACCATTCACGTACTGACCATGACGGAGCATATAATACGGGCGTATCTCAGCTTGACCCCCGAGGTCTTCCTGCACGTTTATGCGAATAAGGTCGATATCATTGAGGAGGTGGGAGACATCTGTGATGCGGACCCTACACAACCGTGCCCGGCTCACATTCGTCTGTCCCGAGAGGGCTGGACCAAATTCAAACGGGTGTTGTCTGGTGAACTGGACGGCGACCTCATCCACTTGTGTCACGATGTGTACATCCGACGCGGCCCTTTCTTTGCTCAATTGGCTCGGCTAGATGGGGGTACAGTCCATTTTACCCTTCACCCTGATCTATGGTCTGCATTGGAAGATGCCGTGGTCGATGTGGATCAAGTGCTTACGGAGGGAGATCGGTCATCAGACGAGTTGGACTGATCATTTACCATGGACAATGTGCTGGCAGAAGCCAACAAAGAAAACCAGAAAGAAACTCCGGCTCAAGATATACCCGTTATAAATAAACGATAGAGCCAGGGTCCATCATCATTTGTCACCATGAAGAGCTGGGAGAAGGTGTTGGACTACAGTCCCGACAGACCGGCGGCCTATAGTGCATTGTCGGCTCTCTATCGAGCGGCCAAACCCCAGGGGATACAACGTGCTCAAGTCCGAGATTGGTTAAGAAAACAAGACACCTATGCCTTACATCGAGCTGCTCGTCGCCATTTTCTACGGAACCGGGTCATCGTAGGAGGACTAGATGCCCAATGGCAAGCGGATTTGGACGATATGAGCGCCTTTGCCAAACACAACGATGGGAATCGGTATATCTTGACGTGCATCGATATCCTGTCGAAGTATGCGTGGGTGATACCCATCCGGACGAAAACCGGGGCGAATCTCATAGCGGCGTTCAAGGACATCTTCAAGACCGGACGCAAACCCAAGTATTTGCAAACCGACGAAGGTACGGAATTCCTCAACAGACCGTTCCAACAGTTTCGGAAAGCCCAGAAGGTGTTTTTCCTCCATACGTACAACGAGACCAAGGCTTCCGTGGTGGAAAGGTTCAACAGGACATTCAAAGGCCGCATGTATAAATATTTCACCTATAAGAATACAAGGCGGTACATCGATGTTCTCTCGAAACTTGTGAGTGGTTACAATCGAGCCTATCACCGGAGTATAGAGAGAGCCCCCGTTACCGTGACCCAACGCAATGAAGCCCAAGTCCGTCGTGTCTTGTACCCCAGGCAATCGCAGCGAACGACGAAGGAGGTGTACAAGGTCGGGGACCCTGTACGGATCAGTAAAGTCAAAGGTCAATTTGAGAAAAGATACTTGCCCAACTGGAGCGATGAGCACTTCCTGATTAAACGGCGCCTACCCCGACAGCAGCGAGTCTATGAACTGGAAGATCTTCAAGGGGAACCGTTGCTAGGGACGTTTTACGAGACGGAATTACAGCCTGTCGTAAAAACACAGCAAGACTACTACACAGTGGAGCAGATTTTGAAAACGGAACGTCTGCGTGGTAAACTGTTTCATTTCGTCAAATGGCAAGGCTGGCCCAGTTCCTTCAATTCCTGGGTTGCGGCCAATCAGGTGAAACGACTATAAAGCCAGGCACCACTACCGTCATCCTTCATTCCACGTTCGACCACGGTGCTATGGACAAGCAGCAGCTGCCTCTGAACACAGCGTCTCCCAAAACGCGCAAAGCGCAAGTGGGCTTTGTGGTGATATTGCTAGCCCTGCTGAGTGTGTTGTACGGAGGTGTGTTTTACGACGTAGCCCATGTCAGCACGCTACTTAACCAGCTTAGAACTCCAAATTTACAAGAGCGGGTTACCGCGACAGCGCATACAGCTCGAACCATGGACCCTCGGTGGCAGCATCCCTTCACTTGCGTCAGCGCAGGACCGACGGGCTCCGGCAAAACGCACTTCGTCAGGAAACTCCTTCAACACGCCGACAGCATGATCACCCCACCCATTGCCCGAGTCGTGTGGTGTTACGCAGAATGGCAGGCAGCGTATGCAGCAATGCCCCACATCACGTTCGTGGACGGCCTACCCAACCTGGCCGATTTGGAACCCGACACCTTGGTGGTTCTGGATGATCTCATGGCGGATACGGATGCGCGGGTGACCCAACTCTTCACCAAAGGCAGCCATCATCGACGGCTCAGCATCATCTACATTGTGCAGAATCTGTTCAGTTAAAACAAAGAACATAGGAACATCAGCTTAAATGCCCACTACCTGGTGGTCTTCAAAAACCCGAGAGATACCACTTAACTGCTGCACCTGGCGAGACAGAGGTATCCCGGCCGCACACCGTTTGCGTTGGAAGCCTTCAAAGATGCGACAACCCCTCAGCACGGGTATATGCTCTTCGACCTCAAGCAAGCCACCCCCGACCACCTTTGACTACGGACCGGCATCTTTCCCGGAGAGACCCACCACGTGTAAATGCAAAAATAATGTAAACACACCCACAGTGGCTCCCCCAGCTGGAGTGTGTGTTTGCTGATGGGGATAATAAAAAGAATTAATACCACAGCATGGTTGACTTTGTCTCTGTTCTCTGAGGTAGATAAAAAGAGCAGAGTTGTGAGTTCTAGCATTAGTTGTACATGATGTCTGCGCGAGTACAGAAGCACGCTCCGACGCTCTGTGTATTGAAGACGGCCCCACCCGAGTTGGTCCGAACCATGGTACGCGGTGCGGACCCTGACCTTGTACGCTGTCTGTGCGAAATCGGGTACAACCTATTAAAAGGCAACGTTCCACTGACTCCGGCTCAGAAGACCAAGTTGGCCAAGCATAAGACAGGTCTCCGAACCCTAGTCCAGAAGCGAGTCTCTCAAACACAAAAGGAAAAGGTCTTACAGAAAGGCGGCTTTCTCGGGGCCATCTTAGCACCGTTGGCCGCTTCCGTGTTGGGTCCAGTATTGGGTGGACTCTTCGGGCGACAATGAACCACACGAAAAAAATGGTCCTCGTCGAACCACGGTTCCTTCAAAACCTCCAATCGCCCTACCCTGTTCCACCTACGGTGAAGACCATTAACACCCTCGATGAAGAGATGCAACAGATCTTACAGAGACCGGGGTTAAGCGACAGTGAGAAAGTACAACGGTACAATGAGACGCTTCATGGACCAATACAAAACCCTCTCTACCCCACCATCACCACCACCACCACCACGCGACACACCGCCGACCTCAGCACCGCTCCAACAGCCGCCATTACCAGGGGTACCACCCACAGCCCCACAGTGGGTGGGAGACGAAGTGCTGAAGAGTGTACCTGCATCGTTCAAGAAACAAGCTGGCCTGGTATTACAACGGATGAAATAGAATCCTAACATGACTTGGAATGATAAAGGCGAACTCCTGGTACAGAATCAGGTGATCCCCGGGACCCACATGACGGATTTAGTGAATGATCTGATGCGTCAACGCAGGTCGCACACAGATCCTCGAGGATGGGAGGTCTTCGCTCAAGGCTTGAAAGACATGCATGTACCACAGGAATTGGTGGGGAATCCCCACCGCTGGCCCTTTATGCAGCGGACCCAGCAATCGTCGAGTGGCCCACTACCTTCTTGGGAAGACGAATGGGAACCGGAGTCACCCCCCAAAACACCACCACAACGGGCACCTTCCTTTCAGGCCTTTAAAAAACCACCCTTGATCAGGACACCCCACATCTCCAGAGCCGTGACACGTAGCAAGTCACCGCGACGAACACGACGCCGGACACAACCGCCCAAGGCCTGGAACACCTATTAAAACCAACAGCAGCAGCAGGACAGCTCAGTCGCCATGTTTTACCTCGCCCTACCCAGTAACAGTTCGCTGGATGCGTTTCCTGACAACACCTTGGCCAAGTACGTCACCCAGTTACCGTAACCGTTGCATTTACCTGGACGATGGGAATGTGGCCTCGTGGATATCCAATACCCTTACTCGTGGTACAACGTGCGAGCCAATGAAGTGTGATACGAGGTAACCTACGAAGGCAAAAACACCCGACTCACCCTCCCCGAAGGCCAATACGATACCCTCAAGGAGTTCATACAGGGGCTGACAAGGCTGTTGCATTGTAAGGCTCTACGGGAGGTCACGAATACTTCAAAGCCCATCAAATCCTTTCCCTTCAAGAAATCACGTGGACTTCGATTACAACGCACACAACGACAAGGCCCAGATCCTTCTCACCGCCAACGTGAGTGTCGTACTGAGTCCTATCCTACAGCAAATGCTGGGCCTCGCTCACCTGACCTACACGGGTCCATCCGAGGACCATGGCCACATCCCGATGGATATGAAGTCGGGTATGTCTACTCGGACGTGGTGGACAACCACATCGTGGGCGATATCAACACACCTCTGTCACGGGTGGTCCCCATTAAAAAGACGTATTGAGATTAATTACAAGCGTCTAGTCCGTCATCCTTAATTCAGCCGTCGTCCAATAGAGAATATCCGCGTCCATAATCCAAAGACCTATTCCATATTCCATATAACAGTATTAGCACCAAATTTAAAAAGACAATCATAGTATACATAAACATAGGCTTGTTTCCTGCAAAAGAGAAGCGGTCAACAGTTTTCAATGATGCCGGCAAGACATCATGATGTTCCAAAAATATCAAATCCGTATCGCTGATCACTATTCTTAATCCATAATATTCGTTGCAAAGTCGTCATCTAAAGAATGATGTATCTCAGTCACGCTTTGATTGTGGCTGTTCATATGATTACCATGAGGATCTTAAAGTACATGGGTTCATACGGCCCTTAGCCCCGGGTTAAGCGGAATTAGACACGTTACGAAACGTAGCGCCATAGATCCTGTACGCTACGTTCGTATTTTGCTATCAGCATGCGATATGTATCGCCAAATTTGAGAAACTTTGAGTGGAGGCGTTTGGTGAAATAGCCCTGTTTTATAAGTTTCTGTAACAGTGTTTTGTGAGGTTGATTAAAATCGTCACATTTAACACAGGATCTAGCAAATGCTACTAAGCGAGATATGTATACGCCATATGCAGGTCCCACTGGAATATTACTGTCCAGAAAGGGATAGTTTACGATGTCGAAATTGTAATCATCTCTTTTGTCATAAAGTCGACGAGAGAGAATGCCCGCTTCATTCTTATAGAGATATAGATCTAAATATGATGTGCCTGTAGGGCCGTCTGTAGTTTCCTTCAAATCCAGTGAAGGTGGATATATATCCTTCACTGCGTCATTTATATAGTGATTATCCACAGCGAGAGGTTCGTCTATATAGCGTTTGGTGAATGAGAAGGAACGGGCTTCGAATAGATCGGTTTTTGATAGCGCCTGCATATAGTCATATTCATAAGAGAACAGATACAGGTCAGCCAACAGGGGTGCACAATTAGTACCCATTGGAATACCTACATGTATATGCTACTGATATATTGTGTTGCCAAATTTCACATAGATATTTTTAATGAGAAATTCAAGCAACTCTATAAACAAAGAAACATCCCACGAATGATATCTCTTGTATGTAGTAGAGCTAAAGAATGCTTTATGGCTTCGGACATTAATATATCTACGATCAGTTTTCTTGAACACAGATACTATTAATGAACTTAGATGGTCAATAAGGTCCTGATGAGGGATTGTAGTATAGAGAGTCGAGAAATCCCATGTGGATACATGTCCGTACGGTATGTGACCTTTAGCATCAAGTTCTTCCGTAAGACATTTTGAGTTTTTCAATATCACGCACAGTTTCACTCACATGCTCTACCTGCCCGTACGACAAACCGACATCAACAGTATCACGGTGGATATAAGAGATGACACGGGACGACCGGTGGCATTCGAACGAGGAAAAGTGGTGCTGACACTTCATTTTGGACAGGCACGTGCTCCTCACTTTGCATAATGAAAGTACCTTACGAGTGCGATGCACGGAGCTATATGGACTATTATGCCCAACTGGCCGGGGGTGGCTTTCCGGTCTTTAGCGGTGCACGCATGCAACGAGGACATGGGTTGGGGAACATACTCGGCAGCATCGTCAAAACGTTCCTGCCCTTGGTGACGCGTGGGGTGAAAGCGATCGGCAAACAAGCGGTAAGCAGTGGACTGCAAGTCGCCGGTGATGTCTTTGGGGCTACGGCACCCAAAGAAGCCTTGAAACGGTGGGCCAAAGAAGCGGGCGGCGTCTTGGTGGCCAAAGCACAACGCACCGTAGGGAATAAAAGACCTGCACCACCGAGACCACGCACCAGTCGATGACCGACCCAGCGACGACGCACATCGAAGACCCAGGATATCTTTCTTAAACATGTCCTTAATCCACGCAGAGTCCTGCCCCTCCACCAACAGTGAATTTGATTTGTGGACCGTGCCGCCTACACAGACCAGTGTCGAACAAGGATTATGGGTGGAGCATCTCCCGCTCTCCAGCATCAACGAAACAGGGCCCATCGAGTTCAACATCAGTAATGCGGATACGGCCTATGTGGATTTAGCCCATACGTACTTGTATGTGAAAGGCAAGGTCGTCAATGGGGATGGCTCCATAATCATCCAAGCTGCAACGGTGGGCCCGACGAATCTCTGGCTGCACTCGATGTTTCAACAGGTGGATATTTTTCTCAACGACAAACCCATCAGTGACTCGACCAACACGTACCCTTATCGAGCCTACATCGAGACACTGTTATCGTATGGACGAGAGGCTAAAAATTCTCAGCTGACAGCCGCTTTATTCTACCAGGACACACCCGAGCACATGGACACGGTGGACAATGTGGGATATAACAAACGGAAGGCTTTCACTGCGAACGGTGCCTCGGTGGATCTCATGGGTCGACTACACGCAGACATGTTCATGCAAGACCGGTACCTCTTGAACAAGATCCCCATCAAAATCCGACTGATACGGGCGCCTCCGACCTTCGCCTTGATGGCCACTAACGTAGATGGGCATGCAGCTGACTATAAGATTGTCATCGAAGACGCAGTCCTGTATGTCCGAAAAGTGAAACCGAATCCAGCCGTTCAACTGGGACACCTCAAAGCCTTGGAAACAAAACCAGCCCAGTACCCTATCCGACGTGTACAAACCAAAGTGTTCTCTGTACCTGCTGGAAATATGAGCGCCAACAAAAAAAACCTGTTCCTGGGGGAACTACCCAAGCGATTGATCCTGGCCTGTGTGGAAAATACCAGTTTCAGCGGAGCCTACCCAGAGAATCCGTTTGACTTTAAACATTTCGGCATCAATTTTGTGGCCCTGCATGTGGATGGACAACAGGTCCCAGCCACGGCCTTAACACCGAACTTTGGGCGCAGGAATTTCATTCGAGCCTATCAGAGTCTGTTTACAGCCACCGGTCAAATCTACCAGGACGAAGGGAATATGATCAGTCGGGAGGACTACGCGAACGGATACACGTTGTTCTGTTTCGATCTGACCCCCACCTTAGAGAACGACCATCGGCTGGCCCTGGCCAAGCAAGGCAATTTACGGTTGGAAATCCACTTTGCACGAGCCCTCGGGACCACCGTCAATGTGATCTGCTATGCCGAGTTTGACAACATCATTCAAGTGGACAAGGCGCGCAACGTCCTGTGTGACTTTGCCACCTAATATGGATACAGACCAGATAACCACCGTGCTGGAGAATGACCCAGGGACACGTATGGTCTTTCAAGGGGTGTTCGGCCGAGATGTGTTCCCATTAGACCGTGTGCATCCTGCTGCTTAAGTTCTCAACACGGACCCGATGGATCGGCCCGGTGAACATTGGGTGGCCGTGTACTTGACAGATTAGCAGGGCGAATACTTTGCCCCGTACGGCCTGCCACCCCTTCATCCCGATTTAACAGACTTCATGGATCAAGGCACAGAGACGTGGTGTTGGAACAGTGAAACGTTGCAAAGGCTGACCAGTAGCGTGTGCGGACGATATTGCTTGTTTTACCTGTACCATCGATGCCGGGGCAGAACCTTATCTACCATCGTACAGATGTTTGACGAGTACCCCAAGGCCGAGGACCGCGATGTACTCGTATATGACTGGGCCGTCCAATTAATTTCAATGTACAAGCCCCCTGTTCTGGGCTTAAGTTTACAAGCCCCCTGTTCTGGGCTTCAGTTCTTTCAATGTACAAGCCCCCTGTTCTGGGCTCCAGTTGTCACGTGGTTGTTCTCACGTTTTTGTTGTTAGTTATTGTTGAATAAAAAACAAAATGAGATCTGACCAAAAAAAACCCCTGTCTTGTGTGTTTTCTATATGAGCATAATGCATGAAACTGGCTTTGAACACCATATTAGCCAATCAGTGGCCTAGAATGGAGCCAAAGGTAACCCATCCATGTCCAGAAAATATTACCCGGGTGTAGAAGAACCCGGATGTAGGCGCGGGCGTAGGCGAAAGCATTCTAGTACCCGGATGTAGGCGCAGACGTGAGCGAAATTCTAGTACCCATCCATTGGTTCTTTTATCGATCGCTCATTGGCTCGATTTCTCGACCGCTGATTGGTGCAAATGGACCTGCCCATCCTTCCCAGGTTAATTTACAATCCCCCTTTTTGGGTTCAAGCTCTGTAAATCGATGCCGCAACATTGTTGCCGAACCTTGCCGAAAGGGAGACCTTTTGACCTGGATGTGACCTTTGACCTTTTGATCCGACATTCACCAGCGCACTTCCGGTGATGCCGCGCACTTCCGGATAACCCGCGCGCGCGCGCGCGCTGCGGCCGGTGCGGGGCGGGGCGGGGCGGGCCGGGACGGGCCGGGCCGGGGAAAACCCGGATGTTGAACATCCGAACCCTACGTCTAAGGGGAACATTAAAACTCGTCTGTGTTCGAAGGTAGTACACACCGGAAGTGACGTCTGTGCGCAGAACCCAGACCACCACCCAACCACAACCATGGACCCCTAGTGGTGGGATAAAACACACCCCCACGCATCCCCCAACATGCCTGCTTTCTATACTACGACCAGACTGCGCATGCGCAGACTCTTGAACACGGACGAACCCTGAGTCCAGTCGAATGCTGCTTCACAAGAGCTTCAACATAAGACCTCATACGACTCCATCGGACCCATAGTGACCCATGTCGGCGCCAAAATGTCTATTTCCATACACTTGCGCAGAATGACGTCAGTTCCACCAGACTGCGCATGCGCAAAACATTGAAAACGGACGAACTATTAGTACAGTCGGATGCTCCTCCACGAGAGCTTCAAAATAAGACCTCATACGACACCATAGGATCATTAGGGGCTCACCTAGACCCCAAAACGTCCACCCCGTATGGGCCTATACCCCATAGCCATGCAGTATAGGCCTATGGGCTTACCCAGGCCTCGGTGAACTTTTTCCAAAAATTTCACCGTTTCGCTTCGAAACCCTTCCCATTGTGTTCTAAATGACGAGACGTGAAAAACAAATCCAAACAACCCATATCACAATGAACGTGTGTGAATTTCGCAGGTTGAACCTATATAACCAGTATGGAACTATATGGGATATATGGTACTTTTCCAAAAAATTCACCGTTGCGCTCCGAGACCCTTCCCATCGTGTTCTTAATGACGAGACGTGAAAAACAAATCCAAACAACCCATATCACAATGAACGTGTGTGAATTACCCAGGTTGAACCTATACCCCCATATAGCCAGTATGGAGCTATATGAGCCTATATACAGACCTCGGTGAATTTTCCCAAAAATTTCACCGATTCGCTCCGGGACCCCTTCCATTGTGTTTTTCTCGGCGAGACGAGAAAAACGAGACCCCACAACCCATAGTAAAGCAAACGAAAAAAATTGACCATCCCCATACCCCATACAGCCATTTTTCCTTATATTGTATAATACAGACCCCTATTGTATGGGGTAAAGTCCGTGTTCCGCTTTTTATATTTTCGGAAAAAAATCCTAATTTTACATGCACCCACCTCATTGACTTGATAGGCAGGCCCCGATAAGCCCGGGGACCGATATTAGCCCTTTTGGCTAGATCTGATAGGGGTTTTCCCCTATTTTAGGGGTAAAGTCCGTGTTTCGCTTTTTATATTTTCGGGAAAAAATCCTAATTTTACATGCATCCACCCATGACTGAATGGCCCTCGAGGAGCGCTTCACTTTGACACCTCACTCGACCCATTCGGTCCGCTAGGGACCCACCCCGGTCACAAAACGTCTATTTCCATACTCTTTTTAGGCATTCCCCGTATACATTAACATTGGAAGTCACTTGGTTGACATGGGACTACTTTCTGTCCGCGGAAGTGACGGCATCACCACCAGACCGCGGAGGAATACAAAGGTTAAAGGTTGCCGGAACTACTTTTGACCTCCAAGTGACCTTGAGCTGGTGGCGCCCCCTGGTGCCACAGCGCCACAGAGGTGAAAGACGATGTGGCGCCCCCTATACTTTAACCTGGAAAAAAGGGGCACCAAGAGTTACCTGCCTGGAAAATATTGCTTGAAATCCTCTTACATTACTACTGTCGAGTTTAGGACAAAACAGAGAATTAGCTACGATAATTCATGCTAGATTTACCTTTATGATGCCCTCGAATATATCTACATTTTAAAGACGATTATATGTCTAAATTGTTATTTCCCCTGGTTGTGAGACGTTCACCTGGTTGGTCACAAACGTGTTCTGAACGATGGTCGGAAAAAAACAGCTAACAGATTTATTGAAGTTGTGAATTTAGACGGCGATAAGCCAGATATTTATTTCAAAACATATACTTCAGTTTTAGACTAAAAGAAGGTTAAATTCAATCAGCTGAGTTTGACTGGAAATGAAAGCATATGTCGCATGCCAGATGCTGTAACAATCTGTAGGTGAACCAACGTGGTATATCAGTGCATGGAGCCTAATTCACTCAAAATGTTTGGTGTCTTATCATATTTTTTACAGTGTTCTATTGATAGAACAGGAATGACCAGGAACAATGTATATTCAGAACAGTAGTTAGAAACACCAGGTGAATGAAATTAGCAATAATCCTACCATTTTGCACTGTCGCTGAAGCAACTCCAACAACATTCTCCACCGACTCCACAGCTGAAAAAATAAGGACATGTTTTGTAAACAGGACACTTCCAGGATTTAACTTTTCATCAAAAGTTACAGTGGCACCAAAAGAAAAAACAGACTGAATTTTAGGTACTGTATCTTAAAATACTCATTTCAGAGGGAAGAAATAATTGTTCACAACCTACCAGTATTCTCTGTATACTGAATAAGCGGATGCAGGTCTACATTGTCACTTGTCCCTGTATGGGGCTCAACGGCTTCAGAAGCTGGTGAATAGATAATTACATAATAGGAATAAAAATATAAAGTTTGGTCTGTATGTCACAAAGAACACACAAAATACGTGATTTATGTTGACTCTAGCAGAAATACGTAATTCCGTATTTTTGAACCATTCTAACAAATATCTGCAATAATAGAAGTATATATTCACTGAAATAATTATGCAATACACAGAAATATAGCTCGATCTTGAATATGTTAAGAGTTCGTAGCTCTCTTACACAAATCAGTTCTCGCATGCATATAAAATCGTACCGGTATAATTTAATTCAATTACCGTTTGAAATCAATGATGGAATTTCGCAGACCCGACAGATCCAGGTTTCGAAGTTATCCACGTCGTTCCGTGTCAGATCGACGCAACGACAGTGAAACCATTCGGTTTCGCATTTACCAGACTCGCAGGCGATCATCTCGCTCGCCTTGGCAAAAACAATATATATCCTCTTCATCCGCTATGTCTGGCAACAGCAACAAATCATCAGGAAAGTTTTCGTCTACAACATAATCTTCGTCCATCTTCTTTCTCATTTGTTTGCAATGCGCATGCTCAGATGCAGATTTCCGCGTGAATCGTCACTCATGGGATATGACGAAAACTGCCGAAAGGCCAGGCGAGCCTAGATGGCATCAGTACACAATTAATCACTTCCGGGTCGGTGCCCACGATCTACATTGTTTAGAAATTTGAGAGCAGATCTTTATGGATTTTATGAGCTGCGATTTTTCAGCATTTCTGATACATTTGATATTTCAACTTGCAGATGAGTGTTCAAACTGTACTTCCTGGTGTTGATTTGGGCCACTTTGAAAAAAGCATGGTGGATGAAGACATGATCAGTGAAGGGTGAGAAGGCTCCCTGTTTACAAATCGAATGACATTCTGTAGCACCAATCAGCTGTCAGTGGCGGTAATTTGAAATTTCCATGGTCAACATCTGTCAAGACTTCCACTGGTAATGTCCCACAAGGTAAATATTGACATGCCAGGTGGATTTATGCATTGTGAATTTTCTGGATTTTTGCCGATTTTTAACGCTAATACATAACAAGTAACAGAATTAATTGTGTACTGATGCCTATCACACGACATTTTCACATTTGACCAGAGAACTTTAAATCGTCACTGTGGCTACAGTTTTTACTGGATCAGCCCAATTTTTTCCATGATGACTCCTGAACTAAGTTCAAATATTAGGGTTGTTTCAAATTTATGTTATTAAATTATTAATAAAATAAAATAAAAAATTTAATTAATTTTAATAATTTTTTTAATTATTAAAATTATTTTTTTTCTTGCTAAATGTGGTTGAAATAAATATCATACTGATAATGCTGGGTAACATCTCTTGTATTGTTATGCCATTTCTGCGACAAAATTGAGACCTTTTGGAGCAAATATAGGCAAAAAATGACTGATTTGTCAGTACTAGGGCCAAATAGTCAATGCCAAATATGACGAGGTTCATTTAACACAGCTGGTATTTATGAGCAAATGAACTTTAAAGATACAATAAAATGTAAATGGAAGAAAGGAAATTCACATAGATACAATTACATGTTTTTTTTCAAAATCGCGACCTCAGTTCAAATCTTCAATGCTTCAAATCATTTATGCATTAATTCACTTTATATCAGTCTAAAACCACATGAAATTAATGCTAATTATATCACCTGTAAAAACTCAGATGTTTGTTCCACACACAAAGAATTTCCAAAATGCCTTTTGCATTTGTAACTTTAATGAGACAAATAAAATCTGATTAACTGAGTCAACAGTTAATCTGACTGTTGAGGGTTTCTCATTGTTGTGTGTTTATTGTCAGTCACATTTGCATCATAGCAAATACTTTCTCTTCATTCCATTTCCACTATCTCCAGGACTATAAGTATGTAATTCTCTTTCATATTCATATCAGAGATCTTGTAGGTAGCAAGAAACATGGATTACAGGCACCAAATATTAGCAAGCCCCATACAACCCTCTCCCCCCACACACACACACATCAACTCTGGGAATTTCGCACAGTGTGACTCAGAGGTATGCCTCCAACTCTGTTGGAAGATAGGCCTTTCTCACTGTAAGTTGCCACTTTAATCTTTCACCAAACAGTTAACAGTTTAAGTTAGGCAACTTCCAGCTGTCCTCATCTTTCATGGTTGTTAATGTAGCAGAGATCAGCAAATGACCATCAGATATGTTGTCATTGAATTTTATTCCTTTTTTTCTTCTATGTTGTGTTTTGACAAGTGTTGCCTGTTTGCAGACATTGCATTCATGGACTTGAAATCTGACACAGAATATATTCCTCAATGTTATTTAGGAGTTTTCTCAGTAATAATAACTGTTTACAAGTAATATGTGCATCTTTCTAATTACTGCCAGCAAGATCTTGATGAGATGTAGATCCATCCAATTGAACTGACATATATTCTCTACATGGGAGTTGTGTATACCATAAACACCTCTGTGTTATATTTTGGTATGTGTTATGTACACATTTGTGTATCTTGCTGTCACTTATTACAGGATTAAACATGTCTTTGATCTTTGTATCAACATCAAATTTAAATCCCATTTCATAGATTACTGGGATGACCCACTGATTACATGGAGAAGTTAACCACTGCCACGAAGGAAATTTTTACCAAATGTAGCCTAAATGAGCAGGTTGAAAACAAATTATGTTTTGACACATTTTGAATTTAAGTTTTCTTTATTTTTAAACTTTAATTTGAATAATTTCATAAAAAAATGAATTAAAATAATAAAAAAATAATTAAAAATAGTGTTTAACATATCTAGTTAATGCTTTATACTTCTTTTTATAGGCAGAAGGATTGTCGACTTGGTGCTTTTTACCAGATGGAAAAATATGTACAGGTTAGTGAGATATTGTACTTTTTACTTGTACCTCAGTCTTAAGTCATATGGGGCAAACTGAGGGGAAATTATAAAAGGGGTACCCTTGGTATATAGGCTGTAAAATCTCTATCTGTGCATAGTTTTATCTGTGCCTTCTCAAGAATGTTTGGGGATGGGTATGGTTTGTTCAGATGAGGGCATTCCTTATTTTAACAATGGTTCCATTCCTGACAGGCATCAGTACACAATTAATCACTTCCGGGTCGGTGCCCACGATCTACATTGTTTAGAAATTTGAGAGCAGATCTTTATGGATTTTATGAGCTGCGATTTTCAGCATTTCTGATACATTTGATATTTCAACTTGCAGATGAGTCTTCAAACTGTACTTCCTGGTGTTGATTTGGGCCACTTTGAAAAAAGCATGGTGGATGAAGACATGATCAGTGAAGGGTGAGAAGGCTCCCTGTTTACAAATCGAATGACATTCTGTAGCACCAATCAGCTGTCAGTGGCGGTAATTTGAAATTTCCATGGTCAACATCTGTCAAGACTTCCACTGGTAATGTCCCACAAGGTAAATATTGACATGCCAGGTGGATTTATGCATTGTGAATTTTCTGGATTTTTGCCGATTTTTAACGCTAATACATAACAAGTAACAGAATTAATTGTGTACTGATGCCAGATATCAACCAGCTCAGCATGCGGCGTGATAAGCGTCATAAAACAATCAGGAGGCTTAGCTTTATTGCTGTCGGCGGCCAAGAACTGACCATTGGCTTGTCAATATTCTCCTTGATTCCATAATATCCAGTCACGACAGATTCCACCTTTTCAATTTACCATAGATTGACGTTTGATTCAGGGGCATTGACAACTTTGCTTGAGACGTTTTTTTGGTATTTTCTGACACATGGCAAAGACAAATTATTCGAAGGCAGCAAACACCCTTGAACTTTAGGAGAGAAAGTTTTGCAAGCAACATGACTGGGCATGATGCCATATTTGGGTATTATTTCTCTAGATTGTTTACTACGTGTTCACCTGTAAACAATCTGTTCCTCTGTGCCTCTATAATTACAAGGGGTGTCATTCTGAAGTTGTTCACCCAGATAGTCAGATGACTGGACGATAGAATTATTTTGAAACTAGTTTAGCTAGCACGGGATTTAGATAGCCCTGGTGTACGATAGTAGTATATAAAGCGTATTACAGATCACATTGACCTCATTTCGACCTCATTTCAAGGTCACAGAGGTCAACCAGGGGGGATTCCCCAGTGGGGGTTTCCCATGACGATCACGTGATCAAGGCATGTCTAGACTTGTTGGTGTGTGTTGATGCGGCGTGTGGGTACAAGATGGCGGCTGATGTGGGAGTGGGACCAAGTTGGCGGCTGATGTGGGAGTGGGACCAAGATGGCGGCTGTGGGTGGTGGGACCAAGATGGCGGCTGTGGGAGTGGGACCAAGATGGCGGCTGTGGGAGTGGGACCAAGATGGCGGCTGATGTGATTGGGCCGAGTGAGGCTCTTTTCAGTCATGTCATGGGTGTTTTCACAGAATAAATAAATAAATAAATTAATTAATTTTAATTAATTAATTTTAATTAATTAATTTTAATAAATAAATAAATCAATCAATCAAATAAATCAATAAATCAATCAATCAATAAATAAATCAATAATAAAAAAAAAAGAGTGAAACTCTATACAACGAACCCGGGACTTGAACCAGGGTCCTCTTTATCCAGAGGCAGACACGTTAACCATTACACCACGAGTCTTGTTGTATATTCCAACGTTAAAAATATGATATATAAATCTTCGGCACATACTGGTGCACTGGTCCATGTTGAATCTAATGGGAAACTTACTTCTATACATTTGCGGTATGGCTGTTTGGATTTATTATCTTAGTCTCATCATGTAGAACATTATGGGAAGTGTTGCGGAGCGAATCGGTGAAATTTTTGAAAAAAGTTAAAGAGGTCTGTATATAGCTCCAAGGGAGACAACTCGTGTAGACCAAGCGTATGGAAATAGCCGTGTTGGAGCTAGGGGAGCCCCTAATGGACCAATGGGGTCGAGTGAGGTATCAAAGTGAAGCTTATGTGAAGGGGCATTTGATGGGCTGGGTGTGGGGTTGAAATAGCGGCATTCTGCGCATGCGCGATGGCCCAAGGGTATGGAAATAGCCGTGTTGGAGCTAGGGGAGCCACTAATGGACCAATGGGGTCGAGTGAGGTATCAAAGTGAAGCTTATGTGAAGGGGCATCTAATGGGCTGGGTGTGGCGTTGAAATAGCGGCATTCTGCGCATGCGCGGTGCCCAAGGGTATGAAAATAGACGTTTTGGAGCTAGGGGAGCCACTAATGGTCCAATGGGGTCGAGTGAGGTATCAAAGTGAAGCATTCGTGAAGAGGCATCTGATGGGCTGGGTGTGGGGTTGAAATATCGGCATTCTGCGCATGCGCGGTGACCAAAGGGTATGAAAATAGACATTTTGGAGCTAGGGGAGCCAATAATGGTCCGATTGGGTCGAGTGAGGTATCAAAGTGAAGCTTATGTGAAGGGGCAGTGGATGGGTGCATGTAAAATGAGGGGTATGACGTCACTTCCGGTTTGGGTGAATGGGGCGTGACCTCTGGACATCAGACAATCAGAATCGCGTATTTTGACCCGGTGTATTATGGGACATATCCAAGATGGCGGCGTCTGTCTTCTGGTTCAAGATGGCGGCACGGCCGGTGTCGAAAACTGGGCATTTTGTCGGGATGTGGTCATGTAGTGTCGAAAACTGGACCCTGTATGGGCCCCGCTAGAGGTTTTTGCGGTCGAGGTGAGCCACGAATGGTCCGATGGAGTCGAGTGAGGTATCATTGTAAAGCAGTGGTGAGGAAGCATCCGAAGGTATGGCTGTGACGTAAAACTGACGTCATTCTGCGCATGCGCAGTGGAGAAAGTGTATGGAAATAGACGTTTTGGGGTCTAGGTGGACCACTAGTGGTCCGATGGAGTCGAGTGAGGTATCAATGCAATGCATACATGGAGGAGCATGCGCCTACACTAGTGTGTTGTTTGTTTTCAACATTTCGCGCATGCGCAGTAGGTAAATAGCGGTGGGAGGCTATTTTGGGGCCCAGAGGGGCCATCATCGATACGAGTAGTAGCGAAAGTGGACATTTTGGGGCAGTGAAGGAAGGTATTTGGTGTAGAGAGGGATCATCCTTAGTCCGAATGCGTCGTGTGAGGTGTCATCTTGTAGCAACGCCCGCCAACGCCAAGCTCAACGCTTCAACGCCCTGGTGAATTAGCCCAAAAGCTCTGATTTTCATGGAATTGTCATTAATTCATTGGAAATGCAGTGACGCCCGTCAACGCTCATAGTTACGCCTTAACGCTCTAGCATAACACCATGATATAGACCGGAGAGAGAACAACAACAACAACAAGGATGACACATGAGAGAACAACAAAAACAACAATTTTTTTTTTCATATAGTTTATTTTCCCCTCCATCATAACATACCCACGCTGGGGGAGCCGCGTTGGGTATGTTTACAATTCAAGAAAGACTCTTGTCCAATCAGAGACCGCCATTTGCATGTCATGTTCGTTCTTGCCCGTTAGATGTATTCTTGTCCAATCAAAAGTCGCCATTTCAGAGAGTTCCGTCTTCGGCCATGTTCGCTCTGAACCGTTTGTTCTAATCATCGTCAGGCAGGCCTGGATATTCATCGGGCAGCATGTCCTGAAACAGTTGTTTGCGCATTCTAATCGCATTTTCCAGGGCCTCGGTGGGTGGTAAACCCATATCCTCTTCCAAGTGACGCTTGGTCTTCATGATGGACCTGTGCGTGGGGTCCCCTTTCATTTCAAGCGGTAGTAAGGTATACTGTTCATAGATCGCCATGGCTGTTTTCCTGATGCGGGGGCGCATTTGGGTGTACGTCTGTTGTAAATTATCCTCTCCGGCGTCCTCGATCGCTTCAGCGTGAGTATTGATAGCTGCTGTCACAATACGATCCCAGAAGGTAGGTTCTGCCTCACTTTCCTGGGATGAAGGCTGATTCTCTGAGGTCAAGCTCTCCATATCAGTAGATAGACTGTCAGCCATCTTGGATTCGGTATCAGTCGATGCACTCTCATCAATCTCTGTATCAGTATCTGCCTCAACGGGCTCCTCGGCGTCTTCAGTCCCATGTATATTTTTCTGGTGTCGCATCATATCGTAATGTCTGGTGAACGTGCGTTCACACTCAGAACAAGTATAAGCCATGTTGACGGTTGAACGTCGACTGTGCGTGTTTTGGGAATACGCTCGCTTTTATAGACAGTAACGCCCATCAACGCTTAGCTCAACGCTTCAACGCCCTGGTGAATTAGCTCAGAAGCTCTGATTTCATGGAATTGACACCAATTCATCGAAATGCAGTGACGCCCGTCAACGCCCGTCGTTACGCCTTAACGCTCGTCTCAACGCTTTAACACACTTTCTTAATGCTTTAACGTTGTTTAATGATGCGTTCGAACAAATGTTTCTTTTGTGCTATTGCTCTGACATACGCCGCTTTCCAGTTCATGCCCGAGGTTTTCAACATCGACGCTGTTCTTTCAATTTCCATATGGACTGGGTCCTTATCCAACAATTTCATATGGGTCAGTAAGTCGGCATACCGCTGACGTAAAGCCCGTCGTAGTCTGGGTGCCAATCTGTTATGGGCTAAAATTGCAGCTTCCTCTTTCGAATACCCTTTGCGTTGAAACTTGTTTCCTGTGGCCTCCAAAATCTCGCCCATCTCGGCGTCCATACTTTCTTTGAACAAATCCTTCCATAGCCTCGAGTTCACATTATGTTCTTCAACCTCGGGTTGGGCCTTCACGGTTGGGTGATATTCCGGGACTGATGGTATGAAGCGGACCCGCTGTATGGGGGTGGGCTGCTGCTGCTGCTCTGCCAGGAGTGGACTCGGCGGATGGTGTAGGGGTATATGCCGTTGTGGTGATTCCTCGCCGGGTAACAGGTGGGTCGTCAGCCGACGATCTTCGGGGGTATGGGCTTTTAAATCTACGAACAGGTAGCCGTACGGACGAATTGTCGCTTCTTGAAACGCCCGCATAAAATGGTCAATGTTCTGAGGATAAATTCGACTACCAAACACACGGATTTGTGCTCTGTCAATGGGATTGGAGAACAACACAAAGTATTGGCAGTTCAAGGCAATATCTCTGGACGCCTTCCCTTGAGGAAAGAGATTCTGAGTCAAATAGATGACGGACAGATTGCGATGATGGGACCCTTTGGTGAATAGGTCGGCGATTTTCGAATTGTTCTTGGCCGCACTCATCAGATCATCGAGCACTACCACGTTGGTCTGCTCGGAATCGAAGTAATAGGGTTCGTCTATGTCGTGAGGAATTCCTGGGACAAAGCTCACATTCTGTAACCGTGTAGTTTCGTAGGCGGGCTGCCATTGGCTATAACACCAAACAACACGTGTCGGAGCTGGGGTTGCCACACCTCCCTCTAAGAACTTCATCACCCAGGATGTCTTTCCACATCCTGTAGGGCCGCTCACCGTCATCGTATAGGGATGCTCTACTGCTCTTGTTAGACCTATAGCGGGACTCGGCTGTGTCTCTTGGTTGTGTTTGCGTTGAATGTGCCTGAGCATACTATCGCGACGAGAGAATGCTCTCTCACAGAACGTACACGTACACGACATGTTCATCTGTCGACCAATACATATGGACTGATGATGGACACATGTTCATTCCTATATTTAAAGACTCTACCACCACCACACACACCACCACCACCGACTCCACCAACACCACCACCGCACACCACCAACACCACCACCAACGCCACCAACGCCACCATCAACGCCACCAACGCCACCACCAACGCCACCAACGCCACCACCGGGCGTCAACGCCCGGTGGTGGTGGTGGTGGTGGCCGGAACTGACCTTTGACCCCGGCGCGCAAAGGTTTCCACCGCACGCGCGCGCGCGGTGTAAAGGTTTCCACCGTGCGGTGCCAACCTTTGCGCGCAGCCCACCCCCATACAGCGGGTCCGCTTCATACCATCAGTCCCGGAATATCACCCAACCGTGAAGGCCCAACCCGAGGTTGAAGAACATAATGTGAACTCGAGGCTTTGGAAGGATTTGTTCAAAGAAAGTATGGACGCCGAGATGGGCGAGATTTTGGAGGCCACAGGAAACAAGTTTCAACGCAAAGGGTATTCGAAAGAGGAAGCTGCAATTTTAGCCCATAACAGATTGGCACCCAGACTACGACGGGCTTTACGTCAGCGGTATGCCGACTTACTAACCCATATGAAATTGTTGGATAAGGACCCAGTCCATATGGAAATTGAAAGAACAGCGTCGATGTTGAAAACCTCGGGCATGAACTGGAAAGCGGCGTATGTCAGAGCAATAGCACAAAAGAAACATTTGTTCGAACGCATCATTAAACAACGTTAAAGCATTAAGAAAGTGTGTTAAAGCGTTGAGACGAGCGTTAAGGCGTAACGACGGGCGTTGACGGGCGTCACTGCATTTCGATGAATTGGTGTCAATTCCATGAAATCAGAGCTTCTGAGCTAATTCACCAGGGCGTTGAAGCGTTGAGCTAAGCGTTGATGGGCGTTACTGTCTATAAAAGCGAGCGTATTCCCCAAACACGCACAGTCGACGTTCAACCGTCAACATGGCTTATACTTGTTCTGAGTGTGAACGCACGTTCACCAGACATTACGATATGATGCGACACCAGAAAATATACATGGGACTGAAGACGCCGAGGAGCCCGTTGAGGCAGATACTGATACAGAGATTGATGAGAGTGCATCGACTGATACCGAATCCAAGATGGCTGACAGTCTATCTACTGATATGGAGAGCTTGACCCCAGAGAATCAGCCTTCATCCCAGGAAAGTGAGGCAGAACCTACCTTCTGGGATCGTATTGTGACAGCAGCTATCAATACTCACGCTGAAGCGATCGAGGACGCCGGAGAGGATAATTTACAACAGACGTACACCCAAATGCGCCCTCGCATCAGGAAAACAGCCATGGCGATCTATGAACAGTATACCTTACTACCGCTTGAAATGAAAGGGGACCCCACGCACAGGTCCATCATGAAGACCAAGCGTCACTTGGAAGAGGATATGGGTTTACCACCCACCGAGGCCCTGGAAAATGCGATTAGAATGCGCAAACAACTGTTTCAGGACATGCTGCCCGATGAATATCCAGGCCTGCCTGGCGATGATTAGAACAAACGGTTCAGAGCGAACATGGCCGAAGACGGAACTCTCTGAAATGGCGACTTTTGATTGGACAAGAATACATCTAACGGGCAAGAACGAACATGACATGCAAATGGCGGTCTCTGATTGGACAAGAGTCTTTCTTGAATTGTAAACATACCCAACGCGGCTCCCCCAGCGTGGGTATGTTATGATGGAGGGGAAAATAAACTATATGAAAAAAAATTGTTGTTTTTGTTGTTCTCTCATGTGTCATCCTTGTTGTTGTTGTTGTTCTCTCTCCGGTCTATATCATGGTGTTATGCTAGAGCGTTAAGGCGTAACTATGAGCGTTGACGGGCGTCACTGCATTTCCAATGAATTAATGACAATTCCATGAAAATCAGAGCTTTTGGGCTAATTCACCAGGGCGTTGAAGCGTTGAGCTTGGCGTTGGCGGGCGTTGCTACAAGATGACACCTCACACGACGCATTCGGACTAAGGATGATCCCTCTCTACACCAAATACCTGCCTTCACTGCCCCAAAATGTCCACTTTCGCTACTACTCGTATCGATGATGGCCCCTCTGGGCCCCAAAACAGCCTCCCAGCGCTATTTACCTATTGTGCATGCGCGAAATGTTGAAAACAAACAACACACTAGTGTAGGCGCATGCTCCTCCATGTATGCATTGCATTGATACCTCACACGACTCCATCGGACCACTAGTGGTCCACCTAGACCCCAAAACGTCTATTTCCATACACTTTCTCCACTGCGCATGCGCAGAATGACGTCAGTTTTACGTCACAGCCATACCTTCGGATGCTCCCTCACCACTGCTTTACAATGATACCTCACTCGACTCCATCGGACCATTCGTGGCTCACCTCGACCGCAAAAACCTCTAGCGTGGCCCATACAGGGTCCAGTTTTCGACACTACATGACCACATCCCGACAAAATGCCCAGTTTTCGACACCGGCCGTGCCGCCATCTTGAACCAGAAGACAGACGCCGCCATCTTGGATATGTCCCATAATACACCGGGTCAAAATACGCGATTCTGATTGTCTGATGTCCAGAGGTCACGCCCCATTCACCCAAACCGGAAGTGACGTCATACCCCTCATTTTACATGCACCCATCCACTGCCCCTTCACATAAGCTTCACTTTGATACCTCACTCGACCCAATCGGACCATTATTGGCTCCCCTAGCTCCAAAATGTCTATTTTCATACCCTTTGGTCACCGCGCATGCGCAGAATGCCGATATTTCAAACCCACACCCAGCCCATCAGATGCCTCTTCACGAATGCTTCACTTTGATACCTCACTCGACCCCATTGGACCATTAGTGGCTCCCCTAGCTCCAAAACGTCTATTTTCATACCCTTGGGCACCGCGCATGCGCAGAATGCCGCTATTTCAACGCCACACCCAGCCCATTAGATGCCCCTTCACATAAGCTTCACTTTGATACCTCACTCGACCCCATTGGTCCATTAGTGGCTCCCCTAGCTCCAACACGGCTATTTCCATACCCTTGGGCCATCGCGCATGCGCAGAATGCCGCTATTTCAACCCCACACCCAGCCCATCAAATGCCCCTTCACATAAGCTTCACTTTGATACCTCACTCGACCCCATTGGTCCATTAGGGGCTCCCCTAGCTCCAACACGGCTATTTCCATACGCTTGGTCTACACGAGTTGTCTCCCTTGGAGCTATATACAGACCTCTTTGACTTTTTTCAAAAATTTCACCGATTCGCTCCGCAACACTTCCCATAATGTTCTACATGATGAGACTAAGATAATAAATCCAAACAGCCATACCGCAAATGTATAGAAGTAAGTTTCCCATTAGATTCAACATGGACCAGTGCACCAGTATGTGCCGAAGATTTATATATCATATTTTTAACGTTGGAATATACAACAAGACTCGTGGTGTAATGGTTAACGTGTCTGCCTCTGGATAAAGAGGACCCTGGTTCAAGTCCCGGGTTCGTTGTATAGAGTTTCACTTTTTTTTTTTTTTTCTTTATTTATTTATTTATTATTGATTTATTTATTGATTGATTGATTTATTGATTTATTTGATTGATTGATTGATTTATTTATTAAAATTAATTAATTAAAATTAATTAATTAAAATTAATTAATTAAAATTGATTAATTAATTTATTTATTTATTCTGTGAAAACACCCATGACATGACTGAAAAGAGCCTCACTCGGCCCAATCACATCAGCCGCCATCTTGGTCCCACTCCCACAGCCGCCATCTTGGTCCCACTCCCACAGCCGCCATCTTGGTCCCACCACCCACAGCCGCCATCTTGGTCCCACTCCCACATCAGCCGCCATCTTGGTCCCACTCCCACATCAGCCGCCATCTTGTACCCACACGCCGCATCAACACACACCAACAAGTCTAGATATGCCTTGATCACGTGATCGTCATGGGAAACCCCCACTGGGGAATCCCCCCTGGTTGACCTCTGTGACCTTGAAATGAGGTCGAAATGAGGTCAATGTGGTCTGTAATATGCTTTATATACTACTTACGATATAATATTCTATATTATATCTGAGTTTACTGAGATTGGATGCTGCAAGAACCTGGATCAGTTCTGAAAAAACATTGCTCTATGCCATGTCCATTTAAATTAGTCGTCTACTTTGGAGCTTGTAAAAAATCAATAGTTAAGTAGGCATAACAATTTTTTTGCGTCGTGTCAAACAGACTGAACTTTACAAATTGACCACCATTACTCCGTGATATTGATAATATATCACACTTGAAATAACTCTGCATATACAACTCCAGAATAATTGTTTCATGTACCTGGGTTCAATTACATAGGGAGACGTCATAATATATTCGCGTTCATTGGCACAAAGGTCATCAATGTCATGTACGTAGAGGTCATAGAGGTGTGTTCGGTTTATCATTAGACAATTTTTTAGCTCAGTTGCTTGGTCTTTGGGATATTGGATGGTCGATGTTCACGTATAAACTTTTTCAATAAATTATGAAAATTAATAAATATATATGTATGTTTTCTTAAAATCGATTTTCTTTTATTAGTGTATCTATATCACGGAGGTCGTCATTTTTTTGGCATGCAAAACGCGATAGCGATTTCCGTACGGGAGCGTATTAGTGCCAGTGTGAAAAACCCCCCGAGATTTATCTCCTAATTAGGAGAAAATTATCTCCTGATTAGGACTTATTATCTCCTAATTACGACTTATTATCTCCTAATTAGGACTTATTATCTCATAATTAGGAGAAATTTATCTCCTAACCAGGAGATAATTTATCAGTTATATCGTGAGTAGTATGTAAAGCACCATAACTCCCAACTTTACCTTGGGTCAAACTACTTTTAGTCGAGAGGGGTGCAAGGTTGTTATGCAAAGAATGGTTTACCCCAAATGAAAGGTCAAGGCCGCTATAGTTCCGGCAAAGGTCACTTCCGGTCACGTGCCCTCAAGTGACCCCTGAGGATGTATTCCTCCGCGGTGATGCGGTCATGTCCGGCGGTGATGTGGTCATGTCCGAGGATAAGCCTCCGCGCACAGAAAATAGTCCCTTGTCAACGAGATTTCAAATACGCTGGTGATCGATTCCCTTGCGTCATGATACCATGATACAGATGAGAAAACAACAAGGATGACAGGTCAATCATTTTATTTCCCCTCCAGTACATCATACCCACCCTGGGGGAGCCGCGCTGGGTATGTTTACACTTCAAGTAGGCTGGCTCCTGTCCAATCAGAAGCCTTCCTTTGAGAAAGTTCAATCTTTGTTCGGTGTGACCTAAACATCGTCGGTCAGGCCAGGATACCGTTCAGGCAGCATGTCCTGAAACAGTTGTTTGCGCATTCTGATCGCATTTTCCAGAGCCTCGGTGAGTGGTAACCCCATATCCTCTTCCAAGTGACGATTGGTCTTCATGATTGACCTGTGCGTGGGGTCGCCATTCAGCTAGGGGATGGGGCAGTCGGGAGCTCGGAGCTCGCGCATTCACTCACTCGCTCGGTCACTTACTCGCTCACTCACTCACTAGCGTTAGGGCGTCACTGCGTTGGGGGCATCACTGCCTTAAGACGAGCGTTGGGCATGCCTCACTCCTGGAGCTCCGGAGCTCTCGGAGATCGGAGCTCTTGGAGTCTGAGCTCGGAAGTGACGTCATCGTACGCATGCGCACACACACCTGTGGTGCACCTTGTACCCTATAGCCCGTAGAAATTTTTCTCCTAATTAGGAGATAAGTCCTAATTAGGAGATATTAAGTCCTAATTAGGACATAATAAGTCCTAATTAGGAGATAATAAGTCCTAATTAGGAGAGAATAAGTCCTAATTAGGAGATATTAAGTCCTAATTAGGAGATAATAAGTCCTAATTAGGAGATAATTTTCTCCTAATTAAGAGATAAGTCCTAATTAGGAAATATATGTCCTAATTAGGGGATAATTTTCTCCTAATTAGGAGATAAATTTCGGAATTTTTTTTTCACACTGGCGCTAATACGCTCCCGTAATTTCGAGCCTTTTATCTTTTTTATTTGAATTTTGCGAGATGGAACACTTCAACACGAAAACAATGTCAAGTTTTCCAGCTGTTTGCTTTCAACCATTCTTCTTTGAAAATGCAATTTTTAAATCATATTCTTGCTCACCAACTTACGAATGTGATAAAAAACACATCTTTAAAAAATGATGGGCGACGGAGTTTAAATGGGGAATTTTTAAAACGCTTATTCTGCATAATGAGTATTCTTTGAAGTACATAATTGCGCATGAATAACTGACAGGATGGGCGACGGATAATAATCGGAAATGTTTGCCTGAAGGGTTAGTGGAAACTCGGACTAACCTTCCATGTTTGACTCTGCCAGGCGAAGTAGAGATTGCATGTTTGTGTACGATGTTTCTCCTCAATCAAAACAAAAGAATTTTAATGCACTACAGGACGTTCATTTCTAGAGGTTGAATGTTTTTTTTTTAATTTCATCATTTATTCATCCGGTTAAGAGAAGATGATCCACGAAAAAATGGAAGGTCACTATACTCGTAAAATAAATATGGCAGCCAAATGCAAACCGTAAAAGCCATAACACTGAACACACAGAGAGATTTAAAAAATTTCTTGCTTATTGCTCAATAAATCAAAAAACCCGAGGTCAAATTGTACCCATTTTGCTATATAATACTAAACACATATAGTTTATGTTACATATGTCATAAAAACAGGGAGAAATCATGATTCCTAAGAAAATATTAGCGGTATAACATGCAGATAAACTTTCCGGTCCTATTTCCAGGAGGGGGTGGGAGTAGGGAATATTATAGTAGGTTCATTTATTATCCATTTACAAGTTTCCTTCATGTCGAAAGTGACTAAGAGTGAATTTTGGGTGAATCCAGAGGCATAATTTTCAAACTTGGGAGCACTTCGTACCCTCCAATCAAAACTGTCAATTTTTTCGTAATTCCTTTCAATCTATCGAACCACCAGTAAAACGCATGAATGGTTCTGTTGTAGCCCCATAAGAGCATGCAAATGCATGGAAATGCACATCCTCTACGTCCTTCAGGCAATAGCAGAAATCACTCCAGCCTCCCAGACGGATAAATTTCCTATATTTATTGATTTGTTCAAATCGCTATAAATAATTCATTACAAAAAATCTGAGACTTTAAATTAAAATAGGTTTTAAATAGGAATTTTCCCATTCAGATTAACTTAGAAGCGTAATTAAGTTTTCAATTTATAATTTCCAATTTCAAATTAGAATTTCAAGTTTCGTATTGAAATTGATTTTTTTTTATTATTTATTTGAAATTGAAATATTTAACCCCGGACTCCCGATATAATTGCCCTGATAGCAGCGGTAGTTGCATTGACGCGTGACCTCCAAGATGGATATGCGGTTCGTACTTTTGCTCTCTTTACTATGTCTAAAGCATGGGGCATATTTTTTGACAACTGATGCAAATATACATGCATCAAATTATCCTAATATTCCAAGTAAGGACCATTATGATTACATTGATGATAAGTGCAGCTTCAGGTCGAAAGAATCCATTTATCATTGAGTAAAATATTTCCTTTGCTGTAGACCTATCAATGTCAAATTGAAAAGGTGAAATCTGTTGTGATTGGTTGTTATGAGATCTCAGAGAATACTGGCAAACTAGCCTTAATTAACTTGCTGGTATTTTCCTGATATACCCTCATGATTGTTCCAGGATCCAGTACTCCGCATTTCATTTCCAGTCACACCTATGTCATCGAATTTAACTTTCCTTTCCCCTTAAACTAATGTTTGAGTTCCAGAGTCCAGATCTGGCCCATCGTCGTCTAAAATCACAACTTCAAAATATATGTGGGCCGTTCTTTCCGTCATGTTCTTCGAAACATGTTTGTGCACCATCAGTGGTTCTCTTTACAATCGCTTAGTGCGCTGCGACGTGAATCGTGTGATAAGTGGTTTACGATGGGCCTGCGAGTTTTTGTACAAACACTCGCAGAATATAGAAGCAGTATAGAGCCTTTCATCTTTTTACACTTTTATCTTGCAAGATGGAAGTTAACCCTACCAGGCCTGGGCGGGGCGGGGGGCGAACCCCCCTACCAAACTTCCTGCGCTATCCCCGAAACGACAAAAAATGGAGAGCTGAAACTCCTTGAATTTATAGTTTATCATATTGGGGTCATATTGAGCCCATTTGCATAACCCCCCGAGCAGAGGATCATGGGTAAATTCAAGATTGCGGCCACGTGGGGTATCAGAAAAGTGATGTATTTGTCATATTTCTTCAAAATTTCTGCTTTTCCGCGATGAAAAGTGGGCAAAAACTATTTTATTTCACATCACATTAATATTTACAAATGTATGATGCAGTTTTTGCGAAGAAATTGCATAAATAAAAAATTCGAAAAATCCGACCGAAAAATCGACCAAAAAATGACGTTTTTGAAAATGACGTCACTGTGACGTCATCAAAGCGGTCATCTTGGATTTGTTTACATTTCCTGGTAGAGCTTGACCCAAGGGTATAGCGTACTAAGTTTCAGCTCCCTCAAGGGGTAAGACCCAGGCCAGGACAGGCCCCAAAAAGCCCAGGCCAGATAGAGTTAAAATATTTTTGAAGAATACTTTTGAAGTCTTTGAAGATTTTTTTGAAGATTTTCACAATCCTCTCCATTTAAGTTCAAATTGTTGAGTTCTAGTAAACAGAGGTACAAAATTGTCAATTGTAAATTCTAATTGTTTGAATGAATACCTTTCCGACATTATATAACTGAATGGATTGTTTCCAAATTTGATTTGCGGATGTTCTGCCACAAGATGTGGCTTGGTGTTTCGCCTATCTGTGGCCATTGATGGCCCCACCTGACGACCAGCTGAAAGTATTGCTTCCGAAGAATAGAATAAGAATGACGTAACGGATTATGTCCGAATTGCATATCATACCAAATGAAGTCGCCTGGTATCGCGTTCCTTCTGCATATTTTCTTTGAAAAGTTGGTGTATCAAAAGTTAATATCTTGCCGCAAGATATCGCTTGGCGTTGCGTGACGTCCACATATATTTGCTCACAGGTGCCCAAACCTGTGACCTTGAGGCCAACTTAAAACTGTTTTTTTTTGTGCAGTGCAATTAGATGATGACTAAACACGCAAGTTTGGTGAGAGGACACATTACCGAAACATATTGCTTGAAATCACTATCTATAGAATACGAGACGCCCATTTTCAGTTTTGGTATGCGACACATAGACGCTAAAGCAAAGCTCGGCAACTATCGACATCCTAGCACTGAATGTAATGTATATCCTCAGTGCCCTACAGCGGCGAAACTGATCTGACTCTGTCCAGGAAAGATGTCTGTGACAAGTGCTCTGTATTTTCGGCTACATTATGATGAATATTATACAAATATTGCATGTTGTGGAGTGTGGAACATTTATCATGTACAATGCGAATCTACAACGCTGTGCCGTGGAACATTGCTATGTTTCGCGATACCGTGTCGCAAGAAACATAACTGCGCATCACGATTTACGGAATGACACGTGATAGGCTTTCACGCAATGAAAATACGAGGAATTTACATGAGGCATTATAATGCATGTGTTTTTATTGAATTTGTTAGAACTTGTGAGACTCTCTTGAGACCTTGAGGGCTGAGGTCGAGAAAAGGTCGATTATGTGAAGTTCACGTTCAATTTACATGAGGTATTATAATGCATGTGTTTTTATTGAATTTGTTAGAACTTGTGGGACTCTCTTAAAACCTTGAGGGCTAAGGTCGAGAAAAGGTCGATTATGTTAAGTTCAAGGCCGAGCGATGGCCGGTTTTGAATAATTAAATGTCGAGGAAGGGCCGTTTGTAAATGCCTATAGTATGATAAGATATTTGTTGTGATGCTGATTTCCTCAAATTCTAAGGATGTAAATTTGTATTTGTATTAATGACATCAGTACTCTTCTTACAGTTGCTATAAAGGGTGGGACATCTACAATCTCCCGGATAGATGTCGGAATTAGAAGTTCTAGTGATGAACGGGTACATATTGCTGATCACAGGTGTTTGGCAAGTTAATTAGCTAAGGGTATCGTCAACAAAAGATCGAACAAGGTTGCTCACTTCCGTACGACCTCTTCTCGATCATCCGTATACATTTTTATAGAAATTAACCTACCTCTATATTTCACCTCCTATTTTTAGCCCACCATCACCAGATGGTGGGCTGTTCAAATCGCTTTTCGTCCGTGGTCCGTCGTCCGTCCGTCCGTCGTCCGTCAGTCCGTCCGTAAACAATTCTTGTTACCGCGATATCTCAGGAATTACTGCATGGATCTTTTTCAAATTTGGTACACAGGTTCCCCCTGGGGTCTAGTTGTGCAAGAAACCTTTTCTGGTCCGATTCGAAAATCCAATATGGCCACCAGGCAGCCATCTTGGATTTCACCATGAAATCTTGTTACCGCGATTTCTCAGGAACTACTGCATGGATCTTTTTTCAAATTTGGTACACAGGTTCCCCTTGGGGTCTAGTTGTGCAAGAAACCTTTTCCGGTCCGATTCGAATATCCAATATGGCCACCAGGCAGCCATCTTGGATTTCCCCATGAAACCTTGTTACCACGATTTCTCGGGAACTACTGCATGGATCTTTTTCAAATTTGGTACACAGGTTTCCCTTGGGGTCTAGTTGTGCAAGAAACCTTTTCTGGTCCGATTCGAAAATCCAATATGGCCACCAGGCAGCCATCTTGGATGTCCCCATGAAACCTTGTTACCGAGATTTCTCAGGAACTACTGCATGGATCTTTTTCAAATTTGGTACACAGGTTCCCCTTGGGGTCTAGTTGTGCAAGAAACCTTTTCTGGTCCGATTCGAATATCCAATATGGCCACCAGACAGCCATCTTGGATTTCCCCATGAAACCTTGTTACCACGATTTCTCGGGAACTACTGCATGGATCTTTTTCAAATTTGGTACACAGGTTTCCCTTGGGGTCTAGTTGTGCAAGAAACCTTTTCTGGTCCGATTCGAAAATTCAATATGGCCACCAGGCAGCCATCTTGGATGTCCCTATGAAACCTTGTTACCGAGATTTCTCAGGAACTACTGCATGGATCTTTTTCAAATTTGGTACACAGGTTCCCCTTGGGGTCTAGTTGTGCAAGAAACCTTTTCTGGTCCGATTCGAAAATCCAATATGGCCACCAGGCAGCCATCTTGGATTTCCCCATGAAAACTTGTTACCACGATTTCTCGGGAACTATTGCATGGATCTTTTTCAAATTTGGTACAGAGGTTCCCCTTGGGGTCTAGTTGTGCAAGAAATCTTTTCTGGCCCGATTCAAAAATCCAATATGGCCGCCAGGCAGCCATCTTGGATTTCCCCATGAAACCTTGTTACCACGATTTCTCGGGAACTACTGCTTGGATCTTTTTTCAAATTTGGTACACAGGTTCCCCTTGGGGTCTAGTTGTGCAAGAAACCTTTTCTGGTCCGATTTTAAAATCCAATATGGCCACCAGGCAGCCATCTTTGATTTCCCCATGAAATCTTGTTACCGCGATTTCTCAGGAACTACTGCCTGGATCTTTTTCAAATTTGGTACACAGGTTCCCCTTGGGGTCTAGTTGTGCAAGAAACCTTTTCTGGTCCGATTCGAAAATCCAATATGGCCACCAGGCAGCCATCTTGGATTTCCCCATGAAACCTTGTTATCGCGTTTTCTCAGGAACTACTGCATGGATCTTTCTCAAATTTGGTACACAGGTCCCAGATGGGGTCTAGTTGAGCAAGATACCTTTTCTGGTCCGATTCGAAAATCCAATATGGCCACCAGGCAGCCATCTTGGATTTCCCAATGAAACCTTGTTATCGCGATTTCTCAGGAACTACTGCATAGATTTTTCTCAAATTTGGTACACAGGTTCCCCTTGGGGTCTAGTTGAGCAAGATACCTTTTCTGGTCCGATTCGAAAATCCAATATGGCCACCAGGCAGCCGTCTTGGATTTCTCTAGGAAACTTAGTTATCGTCATTTCTCAGTACTGCATGGATCTTTCTCAGATTTGGTACACAGATTCTACTTAGGGTCTGGTTTTGCAAGATAGCTTTTTCGATCCGAATCGAAAATCCAATATGGCCGCAAGACGGCCATCTTGGATTTCCCCATAAAACCTTGTTATCGCGATTTCTCAGGAATTACTGCATGGATCTTCGGTCTAGTTCAGCAAGATGCCTTTTCTGGTCCGATTCGAAAATCCAATATGGCCACCATGCAGCCATCCTGGATTTCCCCATGAAACTTTGTTATCGTCATTTCTCAGGAAGTACTGCATGGATCTTTCTCAAATTTGGTACACAGGTTCCTCTTATGATCTAGTTGTGCCAGATACCTTTTTCGGTTCAAATTGAAAATCCAATATGGCCACCAGGCGGCCATCTTAGATTTCCCATGAAACTTTGTTATTGTGATTTCTCAGGAAGCACTGCCTGGATCTTTCTCAAATTTGGTAGACAGGTTGCCCTTGTGGTCCAGTTGTGCAACATACCTTTTTTGGTCCGATTCCAAAATCCAATATGTCCATCAGGCGGCCATCTTGGATTTCCCCATGAAACATTGTTATTGCGATTTCTCAGAAACTACTGCATGGACCTTTATCAAATTTGGTACACAGGTTCCCCTTGTCGCCTAGTTGTGCAAGATACCTTTTCTGGTCCGATTCGAAAATCCAATATGGCCACCAGGCGCCCATCTTGGATTTCCCAATGAAATTTTGTTATCGTGATTTCTCAAGAAGTACTCCATGGATCTTCCTCAAATTTGGTACACAGATTCCCCTTGTGGCCCAGTTGTGCAAGATATCTTTTTTGGTCCGATTCGAAAATCCAATATGGCTGTCAGGTGGCCATTTTGAATTTCCCCTTGAAACATTGTTATCGTGAATTCTCAGGAAATATTTCATGGCTCTTTCTGAAATTTGGTACACAGGTCTCACATGGGGCCTACTTGTGCAAGATACCTTTTTGGTCCGATTCGAAAATCCAATTAATACGGTATTCCCGAGTTGTGACGTTGCATCACAAGAGTCGGCGGATCAAACGGTGTGGCATATTCTATATATTGACTATAGAGAATATCCATATCTTCGCCTTCCATATCAAGGAGTTCAAATGATTGGGAATTAAAATGTATTTCTTCGAATTTTAAATCGGTTTCTTTAGTCCATGCAGTTGCAAGTGAACTACCCCACCCTTTCGTCTGCTGGCGGGTCAGCTACATGAAGGGACGTCGCTCTTGTGACACAATGTCACAACTCGACAGCTGTAAACTACTGCATGTTTCGATCCAAGGGAAATAATCAGGATTCAGACACTTTCAAATTCGAAGTTTCAACAGTACTGCGTGGACCGGATCCCTTCAGTATTAAGTATTGTACCATCTTACTATTTTCGAGCATGGTATCTTAAAAGAGATATCTCAAACTAGTCCAGCAAACAGAACAGAATTAGCATTCGTTCCTAATTATAAAATCTTAAGTATGCCAAAGTGTCAAAGAGATTTTTCTTCGCTTCCAGTACCAAATGACACGTGCAAAAAAAAAACAAATACTACAAAACGAAGACGAAGGATCCTCCGTACATGTACATTCACTTTCAGACTAACTTTGCTCATTTCCCTTGTACTATAACAACCGACATAAGTACAGTTTCTAGAAATCTTGAAACTCCTGAAACTTAGAAAGATTATATCTTGGTGTTTTCCAGTGTCCCTTTTTCGATCTTTTTCAATCAGATTCGAAATTCTGTAAAAAAATTACAACTCAATCGTCTTAGTAACAATGGACAAAAAGATCCTCTTGTCATTAGCTTACAATTATCGGACAATGGTGGGCGCCAAGATCCTTCAGGATCTCTCGTATTCTTTAGAGGTTAATTCTTCATGCTACCATCTAAAGATTCTCATAATCCATCAATTATGGGCTGTAAATCGTCCAAACACTCTGAATTATAGCGTCCTGACAACCACCGTTACAATTTCGGCCGAACTCGGTAATCTCCGTTTTATTGCAGTGCCGATATTACCCCTGGATATATTCACTATTTTTATCCAAACAGGTCTCCACCAGTGCGAACGATCTCTATCATCTGTGCAACGATCTCCACCAGCTAATATTACGGGTTAATAGAAGTGGTATGTACCAATTTTAGCTTATTTTGCCAGGAAGATCAGAGTAAAACTAAGAATGATATAGCGCAGCATACGCCTAAATGTACGAGGATATATATTTCGTTCTTGTTACAAAAGTGTGTTCTCTGATTATTTCATAATCAGGGAAACCGATCACCCCATCGACGATTGAGCATTGATAATGTGATGAAATTTCCTGATTCAATGTCTTCGATTGAAATCCTGATATAAAGGGGCTACTTTCTGATGAAAACTTGTCAAATTTAAGTCAAATTTTACATATACGACTAAAACTAAGAAAGCTTATGTCAAAATACGTGCACTTAATGTTGATAATAAATTTAAAATGAATTTACATTTAATCGAACTTATGACATTGAAAATTGCATTTTCAGAATACGAAACCATCTCCAAACTCAGAAACCAATCTGTGAGCTATGCTGATATTTTAAATCCTTTTAACATCGAATAAAAAGTGTGGGTCTTCGATCTACTTTTTTATATAAAAAGCTTTGAGTGTCCCTATCTCCATATTTTTCTAAGATTTGCAACGTCATTTACACCTCTGATAACATCTCTCATGAGAAAGGCGAGATATGACGTTGAAAGCGTCATTACAGGGAAATCAACCTATAATTAATTTGTCATTTGAAGAACCAGTTAATGTTGTTTCAATAACGTGACAAATGTTTGACCTATTATTCTGTAAATTAAAAAGGTGACAATTTAGATTTTTTGCTACTATTTGATGGGGATATATATGTCTGTGTGCGTTTCAGGAGGATTTTGCTGAATTCAGTATGTAAACTGATTAATTGAGCAAAAAGGCCCTCTTTTTACCTCCATTTTAGAAAGCGGAGTCGCCCAAACCTGGTAATATGATTTTGTTTTTTATGGATTTCCCCTTGTAGATCCATTGGTTTTAGCTTATAAATTACCCAGAGTAGGCCTACCGCAACATTATTAGCGCTGATAGAAATCGTTGTCAACTTCAGCACAGAAAAACACGCATATCACATACTCTTGGAGAGATCGTTGTAAAGTAAATAGTGATTTTGATTGAAATTCTTTTCCCAATCAAACAGGACGGCTATAATTATTTTAGTTCCTTGGACAAGAAGCCATAATTAAAGCGACAAGCACAGCCGGTGTACAGTCAGATATGCCAGAAAATAGACAAGTCTTTGAACGTGAAGTCGATATCCTGTGTCCGAAAAAAAAAGACCTTTAGCTTGCACGTACAATAAATCTAGATACTCTTGTGGGTACGCTGAGCTATATGGTTTACAGACCTTTTCGATGCTTGGTCGATTATTTTGCCTTGAACCGGCATGCTACTCTCAAACGTCTAACAATTTATCGCTCCACGAACCAGTAGAGATAGTTTCATTACGGGTTGGGATCGTTTGCACTGGTGGAGATCTGTTTGTATAAAAACCGTGATATTGCTCTCGCTCCAGAAAAAAAGTGGGAGTGGCCGCAGGCACTGGGCTCGGGGCCCAACTAGCATTAGGAAACTGAACGGAGATTGTCGAGTTTGGTCGAAGTTGTAACGGTAGTTGCCAGGACCCTAAAATTGTATTTGGATGATTTACGGCCCATAATTGATGGATTATGAGAATCTTTGAATGGTAGCATGAAGAATTAGCCTCTAAAGAATAAAATAGGAGGTGAAACATAGAGGTAGGTCGGTTTCTATAAAAAAGGCATACGGATGATCGAGAGGAGGTCGTACGGAAGTGAGCAACCTTGTCCGGTCTTTTGTTGACGATACCCCCAGCTAATTAACTTGCCAAACACCTGTGTTGCTGATGGTAGAAGCTGCAGATACTTCTGACAAGAGTGACAGTTACAGCGGATTGTCGGTCCTCGGCTTTTTGGGAGTCTCTTAAAACTTTAAATAATCTGACGTTGCTCGTGTATTGTTTACAAGTCAAGAGTTTCATTGTCATTTATCCCGCTCGATCGGCGCCGACGAGATAGTGGATTTTCCCTTTCGGCTTAGCGCGCATGCGAGGCGCTAACCACCAGATTGAAACAGAATATTTGGATACAATTTCATTCAGACCTATCTAAGCTGCAATTTTGGGCCAAAGTGACGTTGGTTGTTAACTGTCAAAAACTGGACCCAGTGTTTTGCCAACGGTAGACTTTTGCACACACATGTCACCTGAAAATTGGGTAGATAGGTAATATCTCGGACACTCTTGGTTGTAGTTTACTTTACTGCTTTCTGGGGAATTAAACTACTAGAGCCTGCAGTAACAAGTTTTGTGAATTAATTGCAAGCGTATCTTCTGCCTACATATCCACTCAGCGATAAACAGTTGCTTAGTGCCGTTGAAAATGATTGTATTAGGTCTCCCCTCTCATTTTTAATCCTAAAATCCAGTATTTTACGAAATATAGTCAGTTTTTCGGTGTTAGCTCCGAGCTCGTGAACTTTGACCCATGGCGTGCTTGAGGGAACTCACCCATAATCGACAGTGCTATTTAAATAGAAAGAACCTAGACAACTCCCTAATTTGTTTGCCATATTTTTGCATTATATCAAGCAGTTGAGCGTTGGTTGGCCTTCCAACACCACTATCAGTAACATATAATTACATTTATCGCCTAAATATGTAAAATTAGCGCAAAAGAGGCGAATTTATAAAACTATCTTTCATCTAACTTCTATCGTCAACCACCGCTTGCCGTTACATTCATGCACATGCATACACGTTGAGCAGCCTACACCGTGTCAAATTATCTGAGATATGGTAATCTTACATTGAAGAAAAGCGTTGACATCGATGGTATTCACCATTTTTATCGTTGAACAATTTTGCATTTCAATATTGTTTTTCAAAGACTGAAAAAGCGGCACATAAATTATAGTGAGTTTAGCACCATTACGGTCAGTATAGGTTACACAGCGCCGTCTGGCTTTTATGGTTTTTTTTAAATCTATGGGTAATGCCGATGACGAAACCGAAGGGTGCCCACTTGGCACCCTTGAGCATTTTGCTTCTTTCCATGGCAACCATAGTAAAAAATAACTGATATTTTAGGAGTGTGACTAATTTCATCAATACCTAAATAGTTTCGTTATCCTTAGGTCTAGAGAGATAAAACTTCCCATACTATAACAAAAACCACTGTAACTCCCAGCTGGTCACAATCTTGAATTTACACATGATACTTTTCTCTGAGGGCTTTGCCAATAGACTCAAATTGACCACACGCTGATAAGCTATAAAACCTAAACAATATCTAAACTTTTCATAGTTGTAGAGCTCCATGGTGTAGATCGTTAAAGGTGGTGGGTTGGGGGGAGGGGGTGGCATATATCCCGTATCGCCCCGGGCCATATATTTCGGAATCTCAAATACATATGATATTATTTTGGATCCGTTTGAGAAACATGCAATTACAGCCCGCGGAACATTTTACTACATGTCTTGCTGCATGTTTGTGATTATAACAAAAAATCAATTGATTTGTGTCCTGTAACTGATACAAACTGTTTGTGTTTATAACAGAAAAATTGAATTTATTTGGGTGTTGGAAGTGAATCAAACTTAATAAAATGACCGTGTTTTAAGGAAATATCTTTTCAACGAAGATGTGAACTTGGCTGTGTATGTCAAGATACTTGAATCTATATGGACTCTAATTCAAACCCAACAAAAATGGACCACAATTTGCTTTAAATAAACATATGCCTTTTTATACTTGTACAAACAGGTTTCAGGATTTATTCTTTTACGAATACTCAAATATGAATTGAAGTCGCTGGATATCAAATGTACTCTGTTTTTCCATGTACATTTTTATTTTATCCTCAATTACCGTAAATGGTGATTATAAACATATTTTTTTGACTAACGTCACATTATCTCACGTCACGAAGTAGGGTTTGATATGATTTAAGTGTGTACTCGAGAGATGACTTGGGGGCTCTATATGTGCTACCGCGAGAGAATTTATATAGCAGTCTAATTGGCAGTGGGTACTATTAACTTTCCCAGATGTCACCGCTGGTGAGTCATTAGCGTAGCAACTATTATCGCCCTCAGTTCCTATTACCCTGGACACTTATCAGCCCAGCAGTACAAGACGAGGTCACCCATTCAAGTCTTGAGCGGGCTCAAAGTCGCTTAACTTCGGTGATTTTACGAGAACCGGTGTATCCAACGTGATATGCCGTATCAGAGAACTTTCAAAAGTCACAGTGAAACATAAAGCCAAGGGTTCTCGATGGGCATGACAGTGCACTCGCTGAGCCATCAATAAATAATCAAAAAATAATTATAAATCAAAATTCGGTCAGCTCAGATCTTGCGGGTAAAAATGCGCTAATGCATGTTCATGCCAAAAGTCAAGGTTCTAATATCAACGGTTCTCCTTATTTTGCCGACGAAAGGATTCGGATGAACTCACTCACTCACTCACTCACTCATTACCGGACACATTCATTTTGTCATTCGACCTGATGACCATAATGATGTGAACAACAACTGCATGTATGTTGGACTAAGCTATTGTCGCAAAGGTCAAACACCCTGGCACTCAATTAGAGTGAGTAGAATTTTAACTTCACTTTCAACAGTTTTCAGTCTTAAAGTGACGACCCAGTAGCATTATCCTGACATCAACACGTCCTTAATCCATCCTCTTCCTGCTGAGAACCATTGTTTACGTCTTTGGTATGACTCAACCCGGGGCCGAACCTAAGACATGTCGCTTGCCAGGTGAGCGCTCTGCCGCGAGGCCAGCGGCGTACATTTGGTTAGAACTTGCGATGAGCCAGTTACGTCATTTTCGAAATATTTAAACAAGCTAGGGTGATCTTTAACCCAAAGTTATATAACCAAACTGCATAAATCAAGTATATACCTAAAAATATCAAAAGCGGTTCAGAACTTGAAAAAATAATTCCTGGACAACTGGACAAAGGTATTCAGGAACCAATACATTTTGAACACAGTGTAAGGTTATATAATTCATAGCAGAACAAAAATTCACTTCCAAGTAAGGCGTAGTTTTAACTCTTTATACTTGCACGAACCATGGAATAAATATTGTGGTTTCTTAAGTGCCAACATGGTCGTTTCGTATGTCTGACGCTCGCGAATGACTATCGGATGGATTCGCACAGCCATCGTATCATCACTGCTCTTCGACTCCTGTCCCCGTTTTTGTGCAAGTTGTCCACGTGAATATCTACAGTAGATTCATGACGGTGTACGGACATTTCCCCCAGTGGACATTTCCCCCAGCGGACATTTTCCCCATGGACATTTCCCCCAGTGGGCATTTCCCCCAGTGGACATTCCCCCCACCCTATATTTTTAGGTTATTTTGAACATAGTTTTTAAATAATTTGGCAATGACACAATTTTTTTATATATAATTTTTTATTTTCTATATATAAGGATATAAGGATTTCCACATATGTTTTACGATTAATGAGTCACATAGTGATAAGATATTATACATACACAGTTTGTTGCAGTATTATACAGTCTTATGGCATATTTTAAAACAATGTAAAAGCTGTATACATGGTATAGCATAACATTAACTGTTCGTAGGTCGGTGTCAAGAAGCCATTTGATTAGAATAAAATTGAACTAAAGTGAAAACTGATGTAAAAAATAGAACAAAATTATATTGTTTAACAATACATCTTTTACTTTACCACTAGGTGATATAATGTTTTCTTAAAATGTTAAAATATACACCATGTATATGAATATGTTGTTGTACCACTATGTGATCCAATGCATTATATCGTTTAAAATGTGCTATATAATATATGTGCTTTCTCGTAAAACTTATTGTAAAAATATGTGTTAAAATGTGCTATAAGACTGTATAATACTGCTATATACTGTGTATATGTATAATATCTTATCACTATTTCACTTATGTATCGTAAATCATATGTGGAAATCCTTAGATCCTGTTTTATAGAAAATAAAAAAATATTTAAAAGAATTGTGTTTTTGGCAAATTATTTAAAAACTATGTTCAAAATAACCTAAAAATATAGGATGGGGGAAATGTCCACTGGGGGAAATGTCCATGGTGGGAATGTCCGCTGGGGGAAATGTCCACTGGGGGAAATGCCCTGGATTCAAGCATGACATATGGAGATATGGAAACACAATAAGCGTCAAAATGTTTCACGTAATGATGTCTTTGGGTGCAGAATATCAACCTCTGGGGGCAGCTTCTTGACTGATACGTCACTATATTTCACAGCACCGTTGAGTTACCGCTTACAAAAAGAAAGTGGGTTCTTAAATATGTATATTCAGTTGTCTACGGAGATATCGTTTTTGTAAACAAATTAATATTGTGAGGTTATGGTTTTAACAACGAGCAGATCGAGTGATCCACATAATACAAAAGCTGAACCAAAATAACGATTGCGAATACATGGAAGTGACTTCCGACATTTGCTCGTCGATGCCCCTTATAGCAATCCTTTCTCGGTCATGGAAATATTGAAAGATAACAATTTTTGAAAAATCCAGCTTGTCCTGTCAGCATGATTTTAAACTTATTTCTAAGCCACTCCGAGCAAGGCGTGATGACCTGTGATGCCGACTGCAATTTGACCTAGATTTCTGTCTTCTCCAGCGTAAAAGTGGCTAGAACTTTTTTAGTTCAAAAACATCTAATTTCCAATATAATCCTCAGCTTATATGTAAAAAATTGCATCAAAAATAAATTGGAAAAATCAGCCCAAACCAAACTTCAGAAAATGAAGTTTATCTAATTATATGTCATCGTTGCGTCATCATATCTGTCAAAAAATTTCTGGGTGGCCGGATGTAGATAGATTGGGAGTCGGACGTGTTTTCACTTCGCTCCGAGAAATTTGTCTAATTCTGCGGATTTCAGCTGATCTTAGCTCTGATTTTTGTGTAATATATTTTGTGAATACTTTTGGCAAATACCTGTGGTGAAAGTTTGGAATTATTTCTCAGTTTTTTGCTGTTCAGGGCGTTTTTCTGACTTAGTCAGTTTTGCCTGGTTTGGGAAAGCAGAGAGCTGCCATTACTACCGTCTCGGTCTTTGTGACTGAGACGGTGGGCGGATTGTTTTCTGTCTCTTTCTTCTTCTCACTGTTTGCTCGCTGTTTGTAGATATTGTAGCGATAAAGCTGTCGCTAAGCTTCAGTGAAGTCCAATTACAGCAGATATACTTCAGCATATGAAAACTTAGGGTAGTTGAACGGATTATCAACTTGGCTAAATAACACCCCCTATGCTGTTATATGTTGAACCTGTAACATTGGAGACCGAGAAGCAACACAATAAGAAACAGGAACTCAAGACTGATTTCTCAAGATAAATAAACTCTTCTTTTTTTCATATAGTAACATGTCCTTCAGTTCAGATTTGCTTTGCATAATCTAATTATGACCAATGAGCGGAATTACTATGCTTTCATGGGGTGGAGACTTGCTGGAGTGCACAAAGCTAAACGGGATGGCTGTAGTCGAATACTGTTGTAACATAATCATTCCAATGAATTCCACTTAAATCCATTACAAGCAGCTGTCGTTGAATGCTGTAACCCGATGCGATTGCATGGGGTGTTCATGCACTACTGTTAGGTGAAGGGTGGCTGCAGTCAAATACTGTAACCCGATGCGATTGCATAGGGTGTTCATGCACTATTGTTAGGTGAAGAGTGGCTGCAGTTGAATACTGTAACCCGATGTGATTGCATGGGGTGTTCATGCACACTACTGTTAGATGAAGGGTGGCTGCAGTCAAATACTGTAACCCGATGCGGTTGCATGGGGTACTGTAATCCGATGTGATATCATGGGGTACTGTAATCCGATGTGATATCATGGGGTACTGTAATCCGATGCGATTGCATGAGGTACTGTAATCCGATGTGATTGCATGGGGTACTGTAATCTGATGTGATCGCATGGGGTACTGTAATTCGATGTGATATCATGGGGTACTGTAATCCGATGTGATTGCATGGGTACTGTAATCCGATGTGATTGCATGGGGTACTGTAATCCGATCAGATTTCATGGGGTACTGTAATCCGATGTGATCGCATGGGATGTTCATCCCACTACTGTTTCAACAATCTATGTTTTCTTGGATGTCAATGTTTTCTTGGATGTCCATGTTTTCTTGGATGAGGAAAAGATAATAGGTATACGTCTTATTTACTTCGGTTTGACAGTAACCCCATGATTTCTTGGAGCACACTTTACATGTTCCAAGTATTTCAGAGGGTCAAAGCAGAAGAATGAAGCCAAGACACTGAACCATTATCATCATCAGCATCTTTAACTCCTTCCCATATTCAGCATTCCTCAGATATCTGTCAGGTCCCAGGAGCCTTCTGTTCAGGAGGTGTGGGCTTGTCTGGCTTACCAGAGCAAGTCCCAGAAATTCTCAGAGTTCACTCTTTTACACACTCCAGCCACTAGCCTCAAGCCCAAAATGTCGAAAATACCAAAAGACTACTATTGTTAAAACTACTTGGAGAATCTGCACAATTACCATATATTTGTGACAGATATTAAATATAATTTACACAATGATACAATTTATGCAAGATATACATCAACTTATATCTGAAATAAAATACGAACGTCTGGTTCAGAGAGTATCACTATCAAAACAACATGGCAGCCTCCGTACACAGAAGAATAAATTATGCATCTTTTATCATCAATAACTACTGACATACATTAAATAATAATCTACAGCTTAAAAACTAGGGCCACGTGGCACAAACGAAGTATCTAATTACAACAACAACATGCAAGTAAAAACTGCAGAAAATCTGCAGATATCCTCGAAATATTCGTTATCACTGAGAATTATCTGAAATGAACTACAAATGTCAGAACTACAATTAGAGAACACTGAAGAGAGATATTCTATAGAACAACAACTCGTAATAATAAAAAACAAAACAAATACAAGCACAGTAAATTGATGCTCGTCTCAATATTTCGTATTCTACTGGTGTAATATATTTCCTTGTTGTTTGTTTTGGTTTGAAGTTGGTTCGTTTTTCGTTCAGTTTAGCTTGGGTCGATTTGCACATGTTCGTGTATATTGAGCTTGGCTAAATACATGTACATATTAAAGGTGTAGGCTGACCTTCACAATACAGGTTTCGCGAGTCTTTATGGATTAAGAATACTGATCAGCGAAACGGATTTGATATTTTCGGAACATTATGATGTCTTGCCGGCATCATTGAAAACTGTTGACCGCTTCTCTCTTGCAGGAAACAAGCCTATGTTTATGTATACTATGATTGTCTTTTTGAATTTGATGCTAATACTGTATGGAAAATGAAATAGGTCTTTGGATTATGGACGCGGATATTCTCTAATGGACGACGGTTGGATTATGAATGACGGACTAGACGCTTATAATTTGTTCTCTGTTCTTTTGTTCCTTGTCGTTACCCAGCAACCGGCCAGGCTAGAACTGGGCTATTGTTTAGTCTGCACCTGCGGTTCACTGGAAGAGAGAGTGTATTGCGTATTGTTTATATATATAGTATTCACCTTTGGAGTGAGGCTTAATCGGGGGTAGTAAATGTTTACTCTGTGGGAATTACAAGCGTCTAGTCCGTCATTCATAATCCAGCCGTCGTCCATTAGAGAATATCCGCGTCCATAATCCAAAGACCTATTCCATATTCCATATAACAGTATTAGCACCAAATTCAAAAAGACAATCATAGTATATATAAACATAGGCTTGTTTCCTGCAAGAGAGAAGCGGTCAACAGTTTTCAATGATGCCGGCAAGACATCATGATGTTCCAAAAATATCAAATCGTATCGCTGATCAGTATTCTTAATCCATAATATTCGTTGTGAAGTCGTCATCTAAAGAATGATGTATCTCAGTCACGCTTTGATTGTGACTGTTCATATGAGTACCATGAGGATCTTGAAGTACATGGGTTCATACGGCCCCTAGCCCCGGGTTAAGTGGAATTAGACACAAGTTACGAAACGTAGCGCCATAGATCTTGCACGCTACGTTCGTATTTTGCTATCAGCATGCGATATGTATCGCCAAATTTGAGAAACTTTGAGTGGAGGCGCTTGGTGCAATAGCCCTGTTTTATAAGTTTCTGCAACAAAGTGTTGTGACGTTGATTAAAATCGTCACATTTAACACAGGATCTAGCAAATGCTACTAAGCGAGATATGTATACGCCATATGCAGGTCCTACTGGAATATTACTGTCCAGAAAGGGATAGTTTACGATGTCGAAATTGTAATCATCTCTTTTGTCATAAAGTCGACGAGACAGAATGCCCGCTTCATTTTTATAGAGATAGAGATCTAAATATGATGTGCCTGTTGGGCTTTCTGTAAGGTGGATATATATCCTTCACTGCGTCATTTATATAGCGATTATCCACAGCGAGAAGATCGTCTATATAGCGTTTGGTGAATGAGAAGGAACGGGCTTTGAACGGACCGGTTTTTGAAAGCGCCTGCATATAGTCATATTCATAAGAGAACAGATACAGGTCAGCCAACAGGGGGGGGGGCACAATTAGTACCCATTGGAATTACAACACATATAAGGGAAGTGGGATATATGCTGCTGATATATTGTGTTGCCAAATTTCACATAGATATTTTTAATGGAAATTCAAGCAACTCTATAAACAAAGAAACATCCCATGAATGATATCTCTTGTATGTAGTCGAGCTAAAGAATGCTTTATGGCTTCCGACATTAATATATCTACGATCAGTTTTCTTGAAAACAGATACTATTAATGAACTTATACGGTCAATAAGGTCCTGATGAGGGATTGTAGTATAGAGAGTCGAAAAATCCCATGTGGATACATGTCTGTACGGTATGTGACCTTTAGCATCAAGTTCTTCCGTAAGACATTTTGAGTTTTTCAATATCCACATACATTCAACGCCAGAGTGCTTAGAAATAGTGGCGCAATACCTTTCCCAAAATGCTTTTACCTCCTGAAGGGCCCTCGTCGATAGGGTTGAAAGAAGCTTGGTGGTGCAGCTTCTAGAACCAGCTATGAATCTAGCTTTGTATGGTGATTTATGCATTTTGGGAGTCCGGTAGAGTTTTGGTATGTCGTTATGATTGGATGGAAGATAAATACCTCTTTCCCTGAGAAACATTTTGTGATTGTTAAATAAATCTTCCAGAGTAAATGCAGTTTGGGAGTAATTAGACGTATTTGATGAAGATATGTCTACACTCAATTCTTTAACCAGCACTTGGTAATAGTAATATTTACATATGAATATTATATTATTCGGAGCCTTGTCTGCTGGGACTATGACGAATTTACTCTGGAGATTTGCTAGAACTTCTTGCGAATTGAGGTTTCTCAGTAATTGTTTTGCTTGGGGTAGAGTACTTCTGTCGATATGGCGGGTTGTTTCAACGACCTTGCTCTTAGTGAGTTCCAGCCAATCAGCGAGTACTGTAGGTTCAACTTTTTCTCGCTTAGAGCAATCAATAACGTACTGTTCCAATGCAGACAGGACTATCTTCTGGTCGGCCTTCAGATTTATTCTTCTTGGCTCTCTATATTTAGGTCCTTTCATCAGGAGTAATTTCAGATCCTTATCACTCACCACATCAAGGTCACTAGTCACAATATGTTTGCATGGTGTATAGGTAAAGTTCGACGATTCACAATCACAACTATAGCCTCCTGACGTGTATAAGTTCCAGTCAAACTCCTTGACAGCATTGGAGTAATTGAATATTTTGGTGGCTATAGATTTAATATACTTATATGAAATGCAAGGAGGTTCTGTGAACTTAAAATAGTTTGATAGAGCGTTGCGTACCTCTGGACCATTCAGGATTCGAGGTAAATTAATGATGTCCAGTCCTTTATCTAAGTAGTTAACTTTCAAGAAAAGCCGATCTTCAGATGTTTCGATTATGTTCACTGGACGATACAACCGAAAATACGCTATATCTTGACATACTTTACTGAATTTTGGTGGTATTATATTTCTTGAAGACGCAGATTGTTGTATATCTCTGGATATTTGATTTAAAGCTCTCAGACTCGGATTTTTCTCGCAAATCCAAAGGGGGAATCCTTAGTAGATGGATAGACAACGTCTATGATCTGAATACCAAAGTTATCCCAGCCATGGTCGGGTTCAGAAAAATGTTTACCTATAAGCAATTGCTTTTTCCTAGCGGATTTTCTGTGACCGTTCACCCTAAGATTGAGTCTTTGGGTGGTCTTGGCAACATACTGTTGACCACACTTCTCACAGGAAACTAAATAAATACAGTTTGTAGTAGAACAACTAAGATCAACATACGAGTTAACAGAATATGAGTTACCAGTTAACGCGGAACTAAATGAAGCTGAGGTATTAAAGAGTGGGCACGTGAGACATCCACGATGTCCACACTTAGAAATTTTAAAATTATAACATGTAGAATTCGGTGCTAAACAATCATCAACGGCAATATTACAAGGTTTGATGTCGTGGCCTTGCTTTACTGTCAGAAATATATTTGTCATTTGGATTGAAAAAGGTCTTAGTGCATTTCAAACTATTAGAGACTCGGCCGAGAAACCTGCACTAAGGTTCCTCGGGTCTGTCTTAATATTATTTCTTTGTATTGTATTCATTATGAGTGTTGGGTGTGCAGGGGCCCGGCCTCGGGGACAACTTGTCCACCAGCAGAATCCAGGCATACACAGGTTAAAATTACAAGCGTCTAGTCCGTCATTCATAATCCAGCTGTCGTCCATTAGAGAATATCCGCGTCCATAATCCAAAGACCTATTCCATATTCCATATAACAGTATTAGCACCAAATTCAAAAAGACAATCATAGTATACATAAACATAGGCTTGTTTCCTGCAAGAGAGAAGCAATCAACAGTTTGCAATGATGGCGGCAAGACATCATGATGTTCCAAAAATATCAAATCCGTATCGCTGATCAGTATTCTTAATCCATAATATTCGTTATAGAGTCGTCATCTAAAAAAAAGATGTATCTCAGTCACGCTTTGATTGTGACTGTTCATATGAGTACCATGAGGATCTTGAAGTACATGTGTTCATACGGCCCCTAGCCCCGGGTTAAGCGGAATTAGACACAAAAAGTTACGGAAACGAGCGCGCCATAGATCTCGCAAACGCTACGTTCGTATTTTGCTATCAGCACACTCGTACCGCCAACGCGGAATAGCCCTTGTTTTTATGTTTCTGCAACAATGTTTTCTGACGTTGATTAAAATCGTCACATTTAACACAGGATCTAGCAAATGCTACTAGGCGAGATATGTATACGCCATATGCAGGTCCCACCGGAATATTACTGTCCAGAAAGGGATAGTTTACGATGTCGAAATTGTAATCATCTCTTTTGTCATAAAGTCGACGAGAGAGAATGCCCGCTTCATTTTTATAGAGATATAGATCTAAATATGATGTGCCTGTAGGGCTATCTGTAGTTTCCTTCAAATCAAGTGAAGGTGGATATATATCCTTCACTGTGTCATTTATATAGCGATTATCCACAGCGAGAAGATCGTGTATATAGCGTTTGGTGAATGAGAAGGAACGGGCTTTGAACGGATCGGTTTTTGAAAGCGCCTGGATATAGTCATATTCATAAGAGAACAGATACAGGTCGGCCAACAGGGGTGCGCAATTAGTACCCATTGAATTACGAGTAAAGGTTGATATATTGTGTTGCCAAATTTCACATAGATATTTTTAATGGAAATTCAAGCAACTCTATAAACAAAGAAACATCCCATGAATGATATCTCTTGTATGTAGTCGAGCTAAAGAATGCTTTATGGCTTCCGACATTAATATATCTACGATCAGTTTTCTTGAAAACAGATACTATTAATGAACTTATACGGTCAATAAGGTCCTGATGAGGGATTGTAGTATAGAGAGTCGAAAAATCCCATGTGGATACATGTCTGTACGGTATGTGACCTTTAGCATCAAGTTCTTCCGTAAGACATTTTGAGTTTTTCAATATCCACATACATTCAACGCCAGAGTGCTTAGAAATAGTGGCGCAATACCTTTCCCAAAATGCTTTTACCTCCTGAAGGGCCCTCGTCGATAGGGTTGAAAGAAGCTTGGTGGTGCAGCTTCTAGAACCAGCTATGAATCTAGCTTTGTATGGTGATTTATGCATTTTGGGAGTCCGGTAGAGTTTTGGTATGTCGTTATGATTGGATGGAAGATAAATACCTCTTTCCCTGAGAAACATTTTGTGATTGTTAAATAAATCTTCCAGAGTAAATGCAGTTTGGGAGTAATTAGACGTATTTGATGAAGATATGTCTACACTCAATTCTTTAACCAGCACTTGGTAATAGTAATATTTACATATGAATATTATATTATTCGGAGCCTTGTCTGCTGGGACTATGACGAATTTACTCTGGAGATTTGCTAGAACTTCTTGCGAATTGAGGTTTCTCAGTAATTGTTTTGCTTGGGGTAGAGTACTTCTGTCGATATGGCGGGTTGTTTCAACGACCTTGCTCTTAGTGAGTTCCAGCCAATCAGCGAGTACTGTAGGTTCAACTTTTTCTCGCTTAGAGCAATCAATAACGTACTGTTCCAATGCAGACAGGACTATCTTCTGGTCGGCCTGCAGATTTATTCTTCTTGGCTCTCTATATTTAGGTCCTTTCATCAGGAGTAATTTCAGATCCTTATCACTCACCACATCAAGGTCACCAGTCACAATATGTCTGCATGGTGTATAGATAAAGTTCGACGACTAACAATCACAACTATAGCCTCCTGACGTGTATAAGTTCCAGTCAAACTCCTTGACAGCATTGGAGTAATTGAATATTTTGGTGGCTATAGATTTAATATACTTATATGAAATGCAAGGAGGTTCTGTGAACTTAAAATAGTTTGATAGAGCGTTGCGTACCTCTGGACCATTCAGGATTCGAGGTAAATTAATGATGTCCAGTCCTTTATCTAAGTAGTTAACTTTCAAGAAAAGCCGATCTTCAGATGTTTCGATTATGTTCACTGGACGATACAACCGAAAATACGCTATATCTTGACATACTTTACTGAATTTTGGTGGTATTATATTTCTTGAAGACGCAGATTGTTGTATATCTCTGGATATTTGATTTAAAGCTCTCAGACTCGGATTTTTCTCGCAAATCCAAAGGGGGAATCCTTAGTAGATGGATAGACAACGTCTATGATCTGAATACCAAAGTTATCCCAGCCATGGTCGGGTTCAGAAAAATGTTTACCTATAAGCAATTGCTTTTTCCTAGCGGATTTTCTGTGACCGTTCACCCTAAGATTGAGTCTTTGGGTGGTCTTGGCAACATACTGTTGACCACACTTCTCACAGGAAACTAAATAAATACAGTTTGTAGTAGAACAACTAAGATCAACATACGAGTTAACAGAATATGAGTTACCAGTTAACGCGGAACTAAATGAAGCTGAGGTATTAAAGAGTGGGCACGTGAGACATCCACGATGTCCACACTTAGAAATTTTAAAATTATAACATGTAGAATTCGGTGCTAAACAATCATCAACGGCAATATTACAAGGTTTGATGTCGTGGCCTTGCTTTACTGTCAGAAATATATTTGTCATTTGGATTGAAAAAGGTCTTAGTGCATTTCAAACTATTAGAGACTCGGCCGAGAAACCTGCACTAAGGTTCCTCGGGTCTGTCTTAATTTTATTTGTTTCCGTTGTATTCATTATGAGTGTTGGGTGTGCAGGGACCCGGCCTCGGGGACAACTTGCCCCCCCCCAGCAGAATTCAGGCATACACAGGTTAAAATTACAAGCGTCTAGTCCGTCATTCATAATCCAGCCGTCGTCCATTAGAGAATATCCGCGTCCATAATCCAAAGACCTATTCCATTTTCCACATAACAGTATTAGCACCAAATTCAAAAAGACAATCATAGTATACATAAACATAGGCTTGTTTCCTGCAAGAGAGAAGCGGTCAACAGTTTTCAATGATGGCGGCAAGACATCATGATGTTCCAAAAATATCAAATCCGTATCGCTGATCAGTATTCTTAATCCATAATATTCGTTGTAAAGTCGTCATCTAAAGAATGATTTATCTCAGTCACGCTTTGATTGTGCCTGTTCATATGAGTACTTTGAGGATCTTGAAGTACATGGGTTCATACGGCCCCTAGCCCCGGGTTAAGCGGAATTAGACACAAGTTACGAAACGTAGCGCCATAGATCTTGCACGCTACGTTCGTATTTTGCTATCAGCATGCGATTTGTATCGCCAAATCGTGGAATAGCCCTGTTTTATAAGTTTCTGCAACAAAGTTTTGTAACGTTGATTAAACACAGGATCTAGCAAATGCTACTAAGCGAGATATGTATACGCCATATGCAGGTCCCACTGGAATATTACTGTCCAGAAAGGGATAGTTTACGATGTCGAAATTGTAATCATCTCTTTTGTCACAAAGTCGGCGAGACAGAATGCCCGCTTCTTTTTTATAGAGATAGAGATCTAAATATGATGTGCCTGTAGGGCGATCTGTAGTTTCCTTCAAATCCAGTGAAGGTGGATATATATCCTTCACTGCGTCATTTATATAGCGATTATCCACAGCGAGAAGATCGTCTATATAGCGTTTGGTGAATGAGAAGGAACTGGCTTTGAATGGATCGGTTTTTGAAAGCGCCTGCATATAGTCATATTCATAAGAGAATAGATATAGGTCAGCCAATAGGGGTGCACAATTAGTACCCATTGGAATACCTACATGCTGTTGATATATTGTGTTGCCAAATTTCACATAGATATTTTTAATGAGAAATTCAAGCAACTCTATAAACAAAGAAACATCCCATGACTGATATCTCTTGTATGTAGTCGAGCTAAAGAATGCTTTATGGCTTCCGACATTAATATATCTACGATCAGTTTTCTTGAACTCATCGACGTTGTATGTTAGATCTATGTGATTAGCATCAGGAACTATATCGATTACACTCGTGATGAATTATTCACTTAGTTCTTTTTGGATCAGCATGGTTAGGTCTTCTTTGAAATGGTCCACAATGACTGGCACCACAGCAATGGCGAGTTGATCTGTATGAGAAAAAGAATCCATATTAAATTAAATGATGAAAAATACATCTTGACAGCTCCATCCAGCCTCCCCGCCCCCATTTCGTTTTGCTTTCAATGGTTGAAAGAAGGCAGTTTCAGCTAATTATCTCCCTTCGATTTAAATTACAATAAACAACCCATTCAGGGATAAAATGTGTAGGAAAATGATATTTTTATTTGGCAAACAATTGCATGTCCAATAATCCCAACACAGTAGTCGAGCCCAGCCCATGTAACTGAATCAAGTTTTCATTCTTTGGAAAAGAAACAAAACTACGGTAATCAGACTGTATGAAAGTTGACTTACACAGTTGATTGTTCAAGTTGAGAATGCATTTCCACGGTGTCACTTGGACCAGTGTCTGTGCTTTCCTGAAATGGGGAAAAATATAAAATTTTCAACTGCGGTTTAAGGACGCACATAAGTAATGGCTATATCCTGCGTAGTTTGCATAGAAACAGGAAACTTATTAAAATTAGCAAAGGTTCCGGTCAGATTTCACTATACTAGGTTATTTGAATAGTTCTGACATAATTAATGATTATATTTTCATGATCTGTGAATAGCAGTGATTCACTTCCAAACACTGCTTTGTGGTGCGAATACATTGGGTATCATATGGAATATCAAAGACGGGGCAGACATCACAGGAGAACATGAATTGATACCTTATAATCAGTACGCGCTGGAACATTGTGAAATGCTCCATCTGTTGTCGTGTGCTGTAATATCTTGATTTTGGACTTATCGGGTATCTCATCCTGGTTCTCGAGGTCCACGAACTCTTCAAAATCCGCATCATACAACTGGAAAATAAACAGATCACATTTAACTTAAGTGCCGCAAACAATCTATCAGTCAATCTTGTCCCATATACCCACGAAACTAAGCCGTCATGTACCCACAAAACTAAGCCGTCATATACCCACGAAACTAAGTCGTAGGAGCCGAAGAGAACCTACAAAAATCGATCCTCCAGTCCAGCCCAGCTCTTTTTAAACATCATATAATTCTGGTTTCATATTCATAAAATTATATGGGTAAATAGTAGGGGTAAATAGTACCTCAAAATATCCCAGGCATATCGTTCTATGATGATCCACGTGTTCCACTGGACGTTATTAACTATTCCTATTACACTGTGTACTAAAATTCACTGTAAGTATACTGCATTAGACTGACCAAAGCTATCACTGAACAAATTTATGCCGCCATATTGGATTCGCATTCAGGCAAATTAACTCCCACTTTTTATGTGAGCTGAGCATTTTGAAGTACGTTTTCAACAGTGACGTGTTCGAGGTAGTTGCACTCCTATCTAATGAAGATAATACTAATAAATATGTGCGAGTATAGTGGGCTAAATCGACACGATTTCGCAAAGTTTGAAACAAACCTTCCCCGAAGAAAATCAAACCGCCCTCCATTTTGTCCCACGTGATCCTTGTGCACATGCGCATTGACTAGTATCACTTATAACCTGGTTCCCGAATACAATGGTATAGGGTAACAAACACCTACATAATCGGGGCACCAGGCTAACCAGTTCTGACTCGTTTCTATCTCATATAAGGGCCTACTATTGATGACATTTAAATAGAATTTCTATATGTTTAAGGGTCACGAAGTTGATTGGGTCAAATAATCTGTCTGAGCAGATTATATTAATCAAATTTTGCAAAAGTGTATGTTATCATAGCACCGTATTTTTTCACATGTATGTTGATTCGACAAAGTTTCGAGCTTGTTCTGTTCTGTTGGCAGAAGTTGAATGAAATACCGTGAGCAAAAGAAAATGCTCAATCGAGTCACAATTTTAGCACAGTTGAAACTATATTTCGATCACTGGTTCCGACAGTATAAAAATATATTCTCCGGTATAAATTGTCTGTAAGATGTAACATTTTCTTCACCCTCTAAATACATACCTGTTTATATGTCTCCCTGGGTTCACAGGGGCAATTATATTGTACAAATATTTAAAAATGGCATATTTACCTGGAAGGTTACGTCGTTAATGCCAATTAGATCAGCTAAGGTAGCATTCTGTGAAATGTGATCTTTAAGGTCCGACACGCTGGGAGTTGCAAAAGGTAAAGCGATTTTCTTTCGGTTCTCACCGATCAACAGCAGGCAAGTCGCCATCTCGAAAAAAGTCCACTTTGATGGATAGAACGAGCGACGTGAAAAAACAGCTGTGCGCAATTTATCGTAATGGAAGTTTGTTTTGAAGTAATATCGCGTCGGCTTATATTGGAAATGGTGGACAGCATGGAAAGCGAAGCCATGTTTGTTTACAAATTCATGAACAATAGAAGCGATGCATATATTGTTAGGCATTGGCAGAATAAACTAATTGAGCAATAGAATCATCACCGATATGGATAGTTTAACCAAAACTTTGCGTTACCGTCAAAGAGATATGAGATAAAGGCAGGCCACGGATTATGATTATAGTGTGTTAACAGGGGTCGTTTCCGGACAGGATGGTAACCATTACTTTATCAAGTAATAATTTGTGACGATAATCGCACAATTGTTATTGGGTAACATACACCACAGGCTGTCATGATTATCACTTCGAGCCGCTTAGTCCATTTCACACCTTCCTGTCTCAGTGGTTCAATCAAAGCCTATAAGTTGTACAGTTTCCGCTGTATTCACTGCTTATTGTGCAAATCCCCCATTGAAATGAAGTTGAAAATCACTTTATCTGATAGCTAAGCAGTTATCAGCACTGTAGATATCGATCTGATAACTTCTTACATTGGTCGACAAACAACGTGCTTTTGTCGACTCTGCATGATACATAATATTTACAATACTGTTGATATTCAAAACCCCAGACCCCCCCCCCCCCCCCCCGCCCCCCTGTAGTCTTGGGCTCAACCTTGAGTGAGAGCACTAGAGCGGCTGTTCAATTTTCACTCCCTCGTAAAACCGACTGGGGGATTGACTCTTATGGTGTGCAGCTCGTTTTTTTAATAATATTTCCGTTGGAATTTTTGCCCAAATGTTAGAGAGACTGGTCAAATTGTTAGATCCATTGATTTAATTTTGTGTAGAAAGTTGGGGTGCTTGAAAATTTTGATGGTTTACCGTAAGCATGACAAGGAAATACATTTCCTCAACATAGAAATTAAGTTCCAAATGTGTATGGAAAATTAAGTATTTACACCTTTTTAACACCTTTCAATAAATTTACACCTTTACGGGTGTAAAATCAGGGTTTGAATTAATCTTCATACATTTGCACCTTTTCTACACCTTATTTACACCTCCTAAGGGTGTAAACATGAACCCAGAAGGTGTAAACGTTTGATTTACACCTTTTTTGCACCTTTTTTACACCTTCTGAGCTTAGAGTGTAACGAGAGATCCTGAAGGATCTTGGCGCCCACCACTGTCCGATAATTGTAAGCTAATGACTAGAGGATCTTTTTGTCCATTGTTACTAAGTACAAACGATTGATTTGTAATTTTGTTTACAGAATTTCGAATCTGAGCGAAAAGGATCGGAAAAGGTCACTGAAAAACACCAAGATATAATCTAAGTTTCAGGAGTTTCAAGATTTCTAGAAACTGTACTTATGTCGGTTGTTATAATACAAGAGAAATGAGCGAAGTTAGTATGAAAGTGAAAGTACATGTACGAAGGATTCTTCGCCTTTGTTTCATAGTATTTTTTTTATTTATTTTTTGGCACGTGTCATCATTGGGTACTGGAAGCGAAGACCAATCTCTTTGACACTTTGGCGTGAGCTATGAAACATACTTACGATTTTATAATTAAGAACGAGTGCTAATTCTGTTCTGTTTATACGGCTATTTTGAGATATCTCTTTTAAGATACCATGCCTGAAAATAGTAAGATGGTACACTATATAATACTGAAGGGATCCGGTCTGCGCAGTAATGTTGAAACTTCGAAAGTGCCTGAATCCTGATTATCTTCCTTAAAAAAAGGCATCTTGCATATCGAGACCCTAAGGGGAATCTGTGTACCAAAAAAGAGAAAGATCCATGCAGTAGTTCCTGAGAAATGACGATAAAGTTTCATGGCGAAATCCAAGATGGCTGCCTGGTGGCTATACTGGATTTTCAAATCGTACCAGGAAAGGTATCTTGCACAACTAGATCCCAAGGGGAACCTGTGTACCAAATTTGAGAAAGATCCATGCAGTAGTTCCTGAGAAATCGCGATAAGGTTTCATGGGAAAATCCAATATGGCTGCCTGGTGGCCATATTGGTTTTTCGAATCGGACCGAAAAAGGTATCTTGCACAACTAGACCCCAAGGGGAACCTGTGTACCAAATTTTAGAAAGATCCATGCAGTAGTTCCTGAGAAATCACGATAACAAGGATTCATGGAGAAATTCAAGATGGCTGCCTTGTGGCCATATTGGATTTTCGATTCGGACCGAAAAAGGTATCTTGCAAAACTAGACCTCAAGTGGAACCTGTGTACCAAATTTGGGAAAGATCCATACAGTACTTCCTGAGAAATGACGATAACAAAGTTTCATGGGGAAATCCAAGATGGCTGCCTGGTGGCCATATTGGATTTTCGAATCGGACCAAAAAAGGTTTCTCACACAACTAGACCCCGAGGGGAACCTGTGTACCAAATTTGAGAAAGATCCATGCAGTAGTTCCTGAGAAATTGCAATAACAAGGTTTCAAAGGGAAATCCAAGATGGCTGCCTGGTGGCCATATTGGATTTTCGAATCGGACCAAAAAAGGTATCTTGCACAACTAGACCCCAAGGGGAACCTGTGTACCAAATTTGAGAAAGATCCATGCAGAAGTTCCTGAGAAATCGCGATAACAAGGTTTCATGGGGGAAATCCAAGATGGCTGCCTGGTGGCCATATTGGATTTTCGAATCGGACCAGAAAAGGTATCCTGCACAACTAGACCCCAAGGGGAACCTATGTACCAAATTTGAGAAAGATCCATGCAGTAGTTCCTGAGAAATCGCGATAACAAGGTTTCATGGGGAAATCCAAGATGGCTGCCTGTTGGCCATATTGGATTTTCGAATCGGACCAAAAAAGGTTTCTTGCACAACTAGACCCCAAGGGGAACCCGTGTACCAAATTTGAGAAAGATCCATGCAGGAGTTCCTGAGAAATCGCGATAACAAGGTTTCATGGGGAAATCCAAGATGGCTGCCTGGTGGCCATATTGGATTTTCGAATCGGACCAAAAAAGGGTTCATGCACAACTAGACCCCAAGAGGAACCTGTGTACCAAATTTGAGAAAGATCCATGCAGAGGTTCCTGAGAAATCGCGATAACAAGGTTTCATGGGGGAAATCCAAGATGGCTGCCTGGTGGCCATATTGGATTTTCGAATCGGACCAGAAAAGGTATCCTGCACAACTAGACCCCAAGGGGAACCTATGTACCAAATTTGAGAAAGATCCATGCAGTAGTTCCTGGGAAATCGCGATAACAAGGTTTCATGGGGAAATCCAAGATGGCTGCCTGTTGGCCATATTGGATTTTCGAATCGGACCAAAAAAGGTTTCTTGCACAACTAGACCTCAAGGGGAACCCGTGTACCAAATTTGAGAAAGATCCATGCAGGAGTTCCTGAGAAATCGCGATAACAAGGTTTCATGGGGAAATCCAAGATGGCTGCCTGGTGGCCATATTGGATTTTCGAATCGGACCAAAAAAGGTTTCATGCACAACTAGACCCCAAGGGGAACCTGTGTACCAAATTTGAGAAAGATCCATGCAGTAGTTCCTGAGAAATCGCGATAACAAGGTTTCATGGGGAAATCCATGATGGCTGCCTGGTGGCCATATTGGATTTTCGAATCGGACCAAAAAATGTTTCTTGCACAACTAGACCCCAAGGGGAACCTGTGTACCAAATTTTAGAAAGATCCATGCAGTAGTTCCTGAGAAATCGCGATAACAAGGTTTCATGAGGAAATCCAAGATGGCTTGCCTGGTGGCCATATTGGATTTCCGAATCGGATCAGAAAAGGTTTCTTGCACAACTAGACCCCAAGGGGAACCTGTGTACCAAATTTGAGAAAGATCCATGCAGTAGTTCCTGAGAAATCGCGATAACAAGGTTTCATTGGGAAATCCAAGATGGCTGCCTGGTGGCCATATTGGATTTCGAATCGGACCAGAAAAGGTATCTTGCACAACTAGACCCCAAGGGGAACCTGTGTACCAAATTTGAGAAAGATCCATGCAGTAGTTCCTGAGAAATCGCGATAACAACGTTTCATGGGGAAATCCAAGATGGCTGCCTGGCGGCCATATTGGATTTTCGAATCGGACCAAAAAAGGTTTCTTGCACAACTAGACCCCAAGGGGAACCTGTGTAGCAAATTTGAGAAATATCTATGCAGTTGTTCCCGAGAAATCGCGATAACAAGGTTTCATGGGGAAATCCAAGATGGCTGCCTGGTGGCCATATTGGATTTTCGAATCAGACCAAAAAATGTTTCTTGCACAACTAGACCCCAAGGGGAACCTGTGTACCAAATTTGAGAAAGATCCATGTAGTAGTTCCTGAGAAATCGCGATAACAAGAAATTGTTTACGGACGGACGGACGACGGACGACGGACGACGGACCACGGACAAAAAGCGAAAAATGTTCCAGACAGTGTAAAATCAATTAAAAATTGGTCATCACCGAATATTCGTATTAATTTGAGTATCATGTGCATAAAGTTCCTTTTTTATTTTATTTTCTCCATCACTCTTGACCTGTTAACATGACAAAAACATTCCATAAACACACAAAGATAAGTCTTGGAGCCATTTTGCGAACAAAAATATTTCGCTTACAACAACAACAGCTCGACCAAAATCTACGGATTTAAAACAACAGAGCGTATTTCTACTTCGGTTTGTCTTGTTTCATTAGTTCGTTACCTACCGCGATGAATGTTTTTCCACTTGTTTGTCTGCTCTATTTATCGTATGTGAAGGTCGAGGTCTTGCCAGATCGGTTGCGTGGACACTAATACGTGTGTACTGTCTGTTACGTGATATTCCCTCATCTTCGTACCTAGTGTCACTTTTATTTATGTTCGTATGAATAACTTATTTTGGAAAGTTATCATTTATATTTTATCAAAGGAAACCTGTACAGCATATAAACAGAGATGCCTGCTTAATCGAGACGTAGTAGCGACAGAAGGCATTTTGTGGGTGAACAGGGGCGTTTGGGCCATTTAGGGGTCATTCTTGCTCTAAATGGTTCGCGCAGGGTCCTGTCTTGAAGCTCCCACGTGCAGATAACGACTGGGTGGTTTTGATCGGCAGTGAGGTCATGGTGCTGTCCAAAAGAGGACAGTATATTGGAGTGTGCTTGAGCGGTTTAGGGCTCATCCTGGATCCACATGGGGCATTATGGATATGGTCGTGAATCCCGTATGATGTCGTAACATTATCAGATGAGAGAAAGAGAGGTGTGTGTACAATTCTTGCATCAGACACGTCGTCGGATACTCTTATCCAGTAAGAAACTTTTCTTTGACAAACTGCCCGTGTTGCGTCAACCATCGGTCAGGTTCGCTTTTGTTCGTCTTTGATGGCCGTCCGTTCCCTCTGGTCCATCCCCAAGCCTTTTCTGAAAGCCCAGGACGCTGTGTCGGTAACATATCCTTGAACAGTTGTTTTCACGTGTTGACAGCAATTTTTATATATTGTAACAATATATTGTAGCCTGTGACGGGCGCTATTATGTGATCATGTACCATGTAAGAATTTATTCTTTTCCAGGGTCCGTGCAGATGTCGGAGCTACAATAAACCAGTGTTAAACTGATTTGTCATGTGTTTTTTAATTATTGTGTTTTTACATCCTCTGTACTATTTCATAGGCTAGTATAACTCGTGGTGAAATGGAGCCATCCGTATCATATACCTGGTATACACAAATGAGTATTATTCCAATATGGCAGGAATATTGCGGTAATAGGAACGTACTAGCTGACTTGACAATGGTAATCCGAACCCCATCCACTTTTTGTCCAACCGCAAAATATTGTAATCAAAGAAGCAAAACAGCAGCAGGTAATTATGCCCCCCTCATATAGCGATCGCTTTGTCCGTCTGTCCGTCCGTCCGTCCGGACGTCCGTCTGTCCGTCCGAATTTCTTGTCCGCGCGATATCTCGGTTAATATTTGATGGACAGGATTGAAACTTGCATGGAATGTGGCCAGTGCCTCGTAGTTGTGCAGCGTAGAGTTTTTTCCGAGTTCCGGTATAATTTTCAAGAGTTATGGCCCTTTTTCTGAAATCTCTGTGAATGGGACTTGTCCGGGCTGGATCTTGGTAAATATTGTATGGGCAAGTATAAAATTTGCATGATATGTGGTCAGTGCCCCACAGTTGTGCAGAGTAAAGTTTCTCCCCGTTTCGCATATATTTTCAAGAGTTATGGCCCTTTGTTCCTGAAATCTCCGTGAATTGGGAATTGTCCGGGCTGGATCTTGGTTAATATTGTATGGACAATTATGAAATTTGCAGGGTATGTGGTCAGTGCCCTGTAGTTGTGCAGCGTGAAGTTTCTCCGCGTTTCGCATATATTTTCAAGAGTTATGGCCCTTTGTTCATCAAGTCTTTGTGAATTGAGACTTGTCCGGGCTGGATCTCGGTTAATAATGTATGGACAAGTATGGAATTTGCAGGATATGTGATCAGTGCCCTGTAGTTGTGCAGCGTGAAGTTTCTCCGCGTTTCGCATATATTTTCAAGAGTTATGACCCTTTGTTCATCAAGTCTTTGTGAATTGAGACTTGTCCGGGCTGGATCTCGGTTAATAATGTATGGACAAGTATGGAATTTGCAGGATATGTGATCAGTGCCCTGTAGTTGTGCAGGTGAAGTTTCTCCGCGTTTTGCGTGTATTTTCAAGAGTTATAGCCCTTTTGTTCTTGAAATCTTTGTGAATTGGGGCTTGTCCGGGCTGGATCTCGTTCAATATTGTATGGACAAGTATGGAATTTGCATGATATGTGGTCAATGCCCCATAGTTGTGCAGCGTGAAGTTTCTCTGCTTTCGGTTATATTTTCAAGAGTTATGGCCCTTCGTTCATCAAACCTAAGTGAATGGGATATATTTATTTGTCCAGGTTGGATCTCAGTCCATAACCGATTTGGACCGGGAAAATGGTCCTCCACAGACCAATACAGAACAGAACAATGGCAGGGCAGTGTCAGATTAAAGCGAAAGGGGGCATACAATTGAGCAATCTCTGATTGCTTCCTTGCTGTGTTCTCATTCCAGTAGAATCCAGGTTGGCAAAGCAGTAACGAACACAGGTAAATAATCCAAACACGTAAATTTATTCTCCAGTTGAATAATATGATTGTATCACACATGGGGTGAGCCGAACATTTGTACCCACATAATAATACACGATATCTGCATTCAATACTACTACAACCAGGGTATTCCTTTGGTATGACCAAGCAGGGATGAACAAACCTGAGATCTAGAACTCAATTAGGCCGCCTAACCTGAATAACTGTTCTCAATAATAAAGATTTGATTTATTATTTCAATGCCCGTAAAATTTCGATCCCAGTATTGTGCCATACATGTGCATTCTCTGTAGGCCGGGAGGTGATCTCCATTGCTTGTCCTTGGTGGGTATTTTAGACTTCGCCCAAGGTGTCACGTGATACTATCTAGCCAATGAAAACACACACGATACTAGAAGCTGGAATGCGGCACTATTTTTGTGCTAGTAAATCTCAGATATTTAATAAACTAGACATTCTCCAGTTGTGCTCAACTTGTGCTCTGTAATATTTAATAGATTTACGACTGCTGTAGCAGAGAAATAGTGAAGAGAACAACACCTTGACCAGGTATAGAAATGACCTATCTGAACAACAAGGCGAACTTGTGACACTCTTGTGTTCAACTTTCAACGATAAAATACAACATATTAGAAACAAACAGATCTGCCTGAACTTTCAGCAAAAGTCACCCCCATGGCCGCGAAACGCCTCCCATCGTGTTCTACAGCGCGAGACAGAAAAAAACAGTGTGCAACACCCTATACCGCAAATGTCCATGCGTGGGTTGCCCATTAGGAATAACATTCAACTCACTGGGGTTTTCTTTAGGGCAGATAACTCTTGCTGGGTCGTCACGTGACCGGAATTGACCTTTGACCCGGAAGTGACATTTGACCCGGATGGAACCTTTGATCCGGAAGTGATGTCACCAGAAATGACGTCAGATCGACGAGACTCCAAACCCTCACCCTCATTGCTGAGAAATTGCCGCTTTTTATACTACTAACTCCTGAATGAAGTTTGGTCCCATTTATTGTCAATAAAAGACATGCCAACTTACAGTTCATGAATCCCGGTAGATGTGCAGAAATCAATGAATTTTGGGCAGTAAAATTGGGTCACACTGCAACAGACAACAGTCGCATGCTTTCAAAAGTGCATGCGCCGGTAAATCGATTTGGAAAGTACGCAATTAAGTGCCTCATTAAGGTAAGGGACGTGATTTGGAACGCAGCCGATTTCAGGTATTCGAAGCATCACGTCCCTAATGAGTGTATTTCGCAGAGAACTCACAAAAGGGTGCGCTGTTATGAAAATAAAATAGGGTACCCTATAAACTAAAGTAAAGATGAACACGGTGGATATAAAAATGAAACGAGCCTTCTCTCTCGTCGATTTTATGACAAAAGAGATGATTACAATTTCTACATCGTAAACTATCCCTTTCTGGACAGTAATGATCCAGTGGGACCTTCATGTGGCGTATACATATCTCGCCTAGTAGCATTTGCTAGATCCTGTGTTAAATGTGACGATTTTAATCAACGTCCAAAAACATTGCTGCAGAAACTTATAAAACAGGGCTATACCACCAAGCGCCTCCACTCAAAGTTTCTCAAATTTGGCGATACATATCGCATGCTGATAGTAAAATACGAGCATAGCGTGCAAGATCTATGGCGTTACGTTTCGTAACTTGTGTATAATTCCACTTAACCCGGGGCTAGGAGTCGTATGAACCTACGTACTTCTAAATCCTCATGGTGGTCATATGAACAGTCACAATCAAAGCGTGACTGAAATACATCATTCTCTAGATGACGACTTTACTATGAATATTATGGATTAAGAATACTGAACAGCGATACGGATTTGATATTTTTGGAACATCATGATGTCTTGCCGCCATCATTGAAAACAGTTGACCGCTTCTCTCTTGCATAAAACTATGTTTGTGTATACTATGATTGTCTTTTTGAATTTGGTGCTAATATTTTTATATGGAATATGGAATAGGTCTTTGGATTATGGACGCGGATATTCTTTAATGGACGACGGCTGAATTATGAATGAAGGATCAGACGCTTATAATTCATTCGGGCTTCTGTAGTTGATGTTATAATAAGGGGAAATAACTGCTGTATATATATATTGTGTTCTCTGCTATTAAAACTGATGGATACTCCTATAAAAGCTGAAGGTGAACTTACACCGCAGGTACGCCATTGCACTTCTGTAGTTGACGTTATAATAAGGCGAAATAACTGTTGTATATGTTTTGTTTTCTCTGTTATGAAACTGTTGTATATATATTGTCTTCTCTGTTATGAGAATAATAACCTGGGGGGGGGGGGGGTTCCTACACCAATGTGATTTGGTTCTTTCTATAGCGCAGTTAACCGATTCACGGAAAGCCTCATGTTCCGAAAGGCACATAGTCCCTTGTTGCCCCCTTTCAAATCTTGCATATGGGATGCAGACATATGAATCACAAGCGCAGCTACGGGCCAGTTGATCTTTGTCACGTCTCATCTTTGGGCGAATGTAGGGGCAGATAACTCCTGTCGATCGTACCGTGCCTAAAGGTCACTTCCGGAGATGGTTATTAGCATTGAAGTATAACTGAAGGGCATCTTTGGTCGTATTTAGGGGTCGATAACTCTTATCGATTGACTGAGTAATCTTTGGCCCGGATGTGACGCCACCGAGAATGACCGATGCGAGTTGAAGTAACTAAAGGACAAATTCGGTCGTATTCAGGGCGGAACTGTTCGAATCAGGGCAGGTAACCAGGAATTGGACCAAGATAGTAATCGATCCTGAATGCAATAAATTTTACCCTTTCACTACTACTACTAGCCTCAGAGTTTCACGGTTGCAAAGGAAGAGGGAATTTCTATTGTCCGAGATGATTCTGGGTAGACCTCCGCATCGACGGTTAATGTGAGGATCTGGCAAGAGGATCGTGTAAGGAAAACAAAATTTGAATGGAATAAAATAGGAAAAATAGATACCCTACACTCATAATCAATGTCACATCTCATGCATGCAATTCTGTTGAAAGTCCGCATACAAATTGCATTGCCTTTAACATACGAACGATTCAGCCTCAATGGAACCAAACCAAAACATAACATTCAGATATTTAAACATATAGTGACCGTGCACGATTAGCATGTAGACCGATCAACCGCACCGTAGTCGGTTTTTCGGTTAAACGTTTTACATAGACATTTATAAGACGACACGAACCCAATGGCCTACACATGTAGCATGTTTAGTAGAACCGATCAAGGGTTTTCAATACTGGTCTGTATAAGACGACAGGAAACCAAACCATATGTTTTTCCGGGGATATGTTTACTATCTCGCCAGTTTGACAGAGGCCCCGCACTCAGTATATGTCACGCATCTTTTTACGGATGCCTGTAAGTGACTTCATCTGTGTAAATTTGTATTTTTACTTTTGTGTTGTACTTTCTTATGTCATTTTTGTTTGTCATTCATGTATATATAAGGTTATACAGTACAAGGCAGAAATAACTTGCTCATAAACGCGAGTGAAAAAAAACATTTTCGCGACTATAATTTATTAATCGCAGCCGGAAAACTCGCCTAAATCGCGCAAAAAAACAAAAGCATAATCGCGACTGAAACGCGTACGGTCGACGCGTTTCAGTCGAGATTATGCTTTTGTTTTTTTGCGCGATTTAGGCGAGTTTTCCGGCTGCGATTAATAAATTAAAGTCGCGAAAATCTTTTTTTCACTCGCGTTTATGAGCAAGTTATTCTGCCTTGTACTGTACACACTATGATATGGAAACAAAACATATTTATTCAATATACAACAGTAACAGATAACTCAAATTAATTTAATAATGTACAAGAACTCTTTCCCTGCAATAAATGGCGGTCTGTAAATTGTCGCGGTCTAAATAATAAAGAGAAGCGCACAGACATATTTCGCCACCTTCGTGAGAAAAAGCTGTCAGTTTACTGTTTACAGGACGTTCATTTCACCAGAAAAATGAAAAAGTATATTTCTACAGAATGGGGCTATGATTCCTATATGAGCCCATATTCTAGTAACTCTCGTGGGGTTGCTATTTTATTTAATAACAATTTCCAATTTGAAGTTTTAAGGGTGAAACTGGACTCTAAAAAGGGTGACTACTTAATTTCAAACATAAAAACTCCAGAGCTCACATTTACTTTAGTTTCCATATATGCCCCAAACGAAGACGACCCCAACTTTTTCGAGCAAATTCAGATCATACTAGAAGAATGGAATAGTCAGCATATTGTAATCTGTGGTGACTGGAACTTGGTCCAAGATCCAGTTCTCGATACTTTTAACTATACCCACGTCAACAATCATAAAGCTTAGACAAAAAGTCAGTGAATTAAAGGAACACTTTGACTTTGTCGATCCATGGCGGGAATTTAATCCTAATTCAAGACGGTATACTTGGCGACAGCCGACCCCAATAAAGCAATCACGACTCGACTTTTTTCTTGTTTCTCGTAATCTAATGCATGGCGTTAAACATTCAGATATTCACCCCAGTTATAGGTCAGACCACTCACTTATAACTTTGACATTATCATTTACAGAATTTAAAAAAGGGAAGGGTTTTTGGAAATTTAACCATTCTCTGTTGAAGGACAAAGACTACGTGCAACAAATAAAAAAAGGCGATTAAGGAAACATTACAACAATATTCAAAGCCCGGAAATACAGACAACACATTGACAGAAGAATTCATCATTAATAACCAACTCCTCTTTGAAATTATATTATTAAAAATAAGAGGTAAATCTATATCATATTCCTCTTACAAGAGAAATGAAAGGCTTCATGAAGAATCTCGGTTGAAAGAAGAACTACAAAAAAAAATAAATGCCATTAGACAAAGCAACAAACTATGATGAAAAGGTAACATTAGTAAATGAGATAGATGAGATCAATAATGAATTAAATTCTATATACAAAAATAGAGTTGAAGGAATTATGATGCGAGCTAAAGTAAGATGGTCCGAAATGGGTGAAAAACCTATCAAATACTTCTTAAAGTTAGAACACAGAAATTACTTAAATAAGTCCATAACGAGAATCGAAAACTCTACAAATGAAATAATAACAGAAACCGACCAAATTCTCGAGGAAACCAAATCCTTTTATAAAAAACTGTATTCCAAGAAACAAACAAGCCCTTTCGACATTAATACCCTATTTCAGAAGGAAATCCCCAAACTTGGACAATCACAAGCTGAATCTATAGAAGGGGAGTTAACCAAAGAAGAAATATCTCGCGCACTTAAAAACATGAAGAATGATAGGAGTGCTGGACCCGATGGCTACACCGCGGAAGTTTTCAAATTTTTCTGGATAGATCTAAGTACGTATCTACTGAAATCCATAAATTATGCTTATAAAAATGGCGAACTGTCTATACCCCAGCAACAAGGAGTAATAACATGCCTCCCAAAGGAGGGAAAACCAAAACATTTGCTTAAAAACTGGCGACCGATATCTCTACTGAATGTCTGTTATAAAATAGCATCAGCTTCAATCGCTCATAGAATAAAAACTTGTTTACCAAAAATAATTAACGAAGACCAAAAAGGATTCATGTCCGGCAGATTTATTGGGGAAAATACCAGACTTGTTTATAATATAGTGCAATACACAGAGAAACATCAACTTCCAGGAATCCTTATGTTAATCGATTTCGAGAAAGCTTTTGATTCAGTAGATTGGTCATTCATACAAAAAGCATTAGATTTCTTTAAATTTGGTCCTTCTATACTATAATGGATAGAAGTGTTGTACAAAAATGCCCAAACATGCGTTATTGTCAATGGTTTTGTTTCACAGCTCTTCCATATATCTCGCGGCTGTCGCCAGGGAGACCCACTATCGCCATATATATTTCTTATATGTGCGGGGATATTAGCAGCAATGTTGAGAGATAACAAAAACATAACGGGCATAAAAATTGGGGATGAAGAATATTTGTTATCTCAATATGCTGAAGTTTAAATTCTTGTTTAGATACATTACATTATTTTGCAAACATTTCCGGTTTGAAAATGAATATAGATAAAACAAACATTGTGCAGCTAGGTTCGACTAAATCTAACAACACGTGGTTTCGTACTAAATGGAACTTAAACTGATCACAGGGTGACTTTAAGCTATTAGGTCTTGTGTTTACAAACAATTTGGCCGAAATGGTTGAAAAAAATTACAAAGACAAATTAAAAGATATTGTCATACTTATGAAGATATGGTCTAAAAGAGGATTGACACCATTAGGACGAAATGTCATTTCAAAAAGTTTGTTATTGCCGAAACTCAATCATCTATTTTCTTCCCTTCCAAACCCACTCGAACCACTTATAGATGAATTTCAGAAACGCTGTTTTGAATTTGTTTGGAACTCGAAACCTGATAAAATTTCCAGAACATTTCTGTTAAGCCACTTGAACATGGCGGCTTAGATATTCCTATTGTTAAATATGTAATTCAGGCACAAAAAATAACCTGGATTAGGAGATTACAAGCAGATAATCCCAAGTGGGGTAATATTTTGAAATTGTATATGCCAAAGAATATAGACCCAATATGAATCGGATCAGCATTTCTAAGAACTACGGTGATACCAACGATGGAAAACGTATTTTGGAGGGACACTCTTCTAGCCTGGACAGAATTTCAAACAAAACTAGAGTGCAAGGACTGTCAAACTTTCTCGAATGAAAAGCTGTGGTATAATGAAAAAATTAAAATTGATAATAAAGCTGTACATTTAGGTCATTGGGATGGAAAAGGTGTGCGGTTTGTAAATGATATTTTAGATAATAACGGATTTTTTTTGTCATTTGACTCCTTTCAGTCTACTTACAAATGCGCAGCCAATTTTCTGGAATACTTATCAGTATGTCAAGCAGTACGGAAGGCAGCAAACAACATGGGATTTGGACTATTACAAAAACAATATATGATACCGTTAATACCGCCCCCTATGTCACTATTAATAAGTGTAAAAAAGGCTGCAAAATATACTATAGAACTCTCTTGAACTCTAGATTTACTGTACTAAACGCTCATTTAAAATGGGAAACAGTTCTTGGAAAAAAATACAGTGATTCGGAGTGGTATATATGGAATAAAAACGTAACAAAGCAAAGAGATGTGAAATATAAATGGTTTCAATACAGAATTATTAACCGAATATTGACTACCAATATTTTTGCACATAAACTTTACCCTGATATATCTAACTTATGTACATTCTGTGACAAAGTTCCAGAGACTATTATTCATCTCTTCTGGGAATGTGAACACATCTACCCTTTGTGGAGTTTACTGGAAAATTGGTTTGCTTCGGCGGGTATTCCAATTGAATTTTCTCCAGAAAAAGTTATACTTGGTCTTTTACAATCCAGAAATCAGCCACACAACTACTGTATTTCTATTATTAAATTTTCTATATATAAAAGGAAAGTAGTTAAACAAATCCCTTGTCTAAAAAGTGTTCAAAACGCTTTAAAATTAGCCTACGAAACAGATACAGTATAAGAACTGCGAATGGCGCTTGTTTGACCAGTATTGGTCATCGCTACATCTACTGTTTAGACTCTTATAGATGTTGTTGTCGTTTGTATTATTGTAAATCCAGATGTAATGACGATGTATCTGTTTTGTTGTATAACATGTTTCTAATTACAAATACAACCATTTTTGTTGAGTACAATAGAATATTTTATGTATACAATGTGTATCACCATGAAAACCAAATAAAATATCAATTATAAAAAAAAAAAAAAAATAATAATTAGGGTTCCCCTCCCCCGGCCTGGAAAGGTCCCAAAAAGCCCAGGCCAGATAGGGTTAATCCCTTGGCTAATCCGGTGAGATCCCGCTGAGGCGGTCACGCACATAGTACACTTTGATCGGACGGAGTTGTGTCTCCCTCCATCTCTTTTAACTCCATGATCTGACGGACAAGATCGGACATGGCCTAAGATTGAAGCATCACAAGGTTGGATAAGAGCGTCTGATACATGGGCAATACCCATAGCGGCTCCGCAAATCGGGTAGGGAATCGTCCGAAATTCCAAAATTTTTACACCCGTCAAAATCATGGATTCCAGTCATAAGTATTGACCTTTCACATGATAAGGTGGACAAATTATCAGAGAAACGTGGGGAAAATTTCATTGATAAACGCTGATTGGCATTTTTTTGTTACGATAGCTCTTATAACATGAGTTTATTGCCAAGTATTCTACCGATTTCAAGCTTCTCAGAAGCTCCAAAGAGAGTTAAATCACATCTAAAATTCCAATATTTTCCGGTGGAGTACGGTACGGTACTTCCGCGTCTGCCCTCCCCCACTCCCCCCAGGCAATATTCAAGTTGCTCACCGCGTCTGATAGACTATATTATTCTGATGAATTGAAGCACATGTCCGAGGATTTTTTTTTCAAATTTACCCTCAAAACTAAATACATGAATTGTTAATTAGTAAAGTGTCCGTTCTGATCCTAAGTGTGTGGTGAACTTTGACTGTATTGCAAAGATACTGTGACTACTGGGACTTATTAAAAATACCCCAAATACTCCATAGAGTGCCTCAACATAAAAGATACCGGGACTTATGGAATAATAGCCCAGATACCACACCTAGGATGCCTCAAAATCGTTTTTAATAAATATTTCTATTTTGTCCGATTGCCATTTTGTCTGTTTGCCATTTTGTCCGGTTGCTGTTTTGTTGGTTTTCCATTTTGCCGTTTTGTCCGTTGTCAGTTGGTCGTGTACGCTTTATTTTATTCTACTAAAAACATTCTTTCGTAAGTATATTGATTTTCGCATTCAAATATACCACATCGGTCATGCTAAACATTACCCAGGGCCACCTGGGCCAATTCTTCGCTGAACCACACCAGTCCTCCACTGCAGGATCTCTGAAGACAGTGTGGTCGAAGGGAGACAAATCTTTACGCACAACCGAATGGTGGAGAATGTACTTTCTTTTCAAGGTTTCCTCCACGCGTCGACATGTAATTTCACAATCTCCAAAAAATTACTTATCCAAACAGCACTAAAACGATTGGAAACAAAGATTCAAAACAAACATGGTAAGTTGATATTAGATAGATGTCGATAGAATTGAAATAGAACCGTTAAAAGCACTTTGAGCAAGCAAAAATGATACAATCCAAACAGACTTTCCGAAGGTGTCGAAAACTGGCCCTTCTCAATCTTTGAACACCACAAACATGGACAGTGGGATGGGCATATTAAACGAACAGTCACCGGACCTATTGTGTTATACTGCCTACATTTTTTGTATTTTCTCTGAAATTAATTCTTCGAAGGACCTGCTTGAAATGCTTGGGTTTCTCCTTGATCAACATAGCCCAGGAATTAGCCATTGGGTTCATTTTGATGCTCCTTACCTGTTATTTTCGAGAAGCTAATGTCTTCTTTGCCACGCTTGTTGCTTTTATTAAAGTTTCCGGTGCTGGTGATTAGCTTTACGCGAGCCGTTTTCACATCGACCCTGTCCTTCCCCATATTACGTTAGATGCCATATTGTGTAACTGCGCATGCGTAGTGGCCCAAATACACGTGATATGGTGTCTACTGTAATATGGCGAAGCTCAGGGTAGTCCAGTATAACGTGACACCAGGCTTTCTCTTTTAATATGCTGTTGTTTACTGACAAGCCATGGTAGTCCCGTAGGCTTTCATAGTGAACGCAAATCAAAATACCACCGCCAACATATGAGCGAGAAAAATGGCCCAAAATGAAAAAATAAAGAATTTCCCTGCCCACTCACCTTGATAATTCAAAAGACCAATATCTACTGCATACATATCACGTAATTCCCAACACTGACAGGTCTGATAACATGCGAGTGCAGCCTGGCAATCTAGCAGGTATTTTTCCAGCGACAGAATTTTCTCCGCAATATGGCCACAACGGAAAAGCCTTGACCTTGGTCCTTATTTGGGGCTATCACGTGCGCATACAATTCGTCACATAGAACGGGGAACCCCAAAGGACAAAGGGATCATCCGTTATAAATAACAATAAAAGGGACCCTGTTTCGACTAAACTGAAATGAAGTCCACCCGATCAGCGCAAATTTATTCATTTCTTTGCTATCACATTATTTACAAATTCACAAATACTAACATTTGCAGCAATAATTTTGAGTTCATCTTTCATCACGAGGAACTCAATCTGTTATAACGGAAGATCCCTTTGTCTTCTGGGGTTCCCCGTTCTATGTGACGAATTGTATGCGCACGTGATAGCCCCAAATAAGGACCAAGGTCAAGGCTTTTCCATTGTGGCCATATTGCGGAGAAAATTCTGTCGCTGGAAAAATACCTGCTAGATTGCCAGGCTGCACTCGCGTGTTATCAGACCTGTCAGTGTTGGGAATTACGTGATATGTATGCAGTAGATATCATATTGGTCTTTTGAATTATCAAGGTGAGTGGGCAGGGAAATTCTTTATTTTTTCATTTTGGGCCATTTTTCTCGCTCATATGTTGGCGGTGGTATTTTGATTTGCGTTCACTATGAAAGCCTACGGGACTACCATGGCTTGTCAGTAAACAACAGCATATTAAAAGAGAAAGCCTGGTGTCACGTTATACTGGACTAAGCTCGGGGTCGATGTGAAAACAGCTCGTGTACAGCTAATAGCCTGCGCCGGAAACTTTAATAAAAGTGACAAGCGTGTCAAAGAAGGAATTAGCTTCCCAAAAATAACAGGTAAGGAGCATCAAAATGAACTTTTATATGGTATGGATTATAGCACACGGAGATCCATACACGTCATCTGTGACTATCAACCAAAGGCATTATTGATAGGAACAGTTGTGGCTAAACCTGGCTACTGACATTTAATTTTGTCATATTGAGAACGTATGGCATACTTATTATTTTACAGCCTCAGAACGAGCATATAGAACTTCACCGAAAACGCCATGGCTACAGACTGGATTACCATGAGAAAAAGTAAGTTTGGGTAGCACTAGTGCTGATAACACACCAAGTATACATCTTCACAAGACCACCTAAATCCTATATTTTCACAGACGGGTTACCAGAATCTTTTGGGTGGTTCAAATATTCTGGAGTCGTTGCCTCTATCATACAATCTACATGTACTATATTGCACACTCCCTCCCCTACCACACATTCGTTTTGAATTAGCAGTATCCAAAGCTTGTAGTTTTTACCTCAACATATGATGTCGATTTCAGAATACATCAAAATACATGGAAGTGGTCAGTGATCAAATCAAATCTCAAACCTCGCAGGGGATTAGTGTAATTAGATCGATCGTTTCACTGCCTCACGAGGATGCCAAGTACTTGTAAGCCTGAAAGCACCTGACATTTCTAATAAAACCCCTGCCAATCAGAATGACATAGTCGTTCTTTATATGTAGATATCCTGGGTTAAAAAGTATACCCTATCCCCTGATGAGGTTGATAGGTTAGTGTTCTGTGCCTTATTTTCAGGCTTGCAATTACCATGCAGTTTGAGTTCAAAAAATATCAGGTGATGTTCCGTTGTGACATACATCTTTGTTGACATTATTTTACTGAATTCACTTGTTGGGCAATGTCCGACCCACAAACTGTGTTGTATGCAAATGTGCAAGGCTCTAAATAAGGGGTGCATTCACAAATATATTTTCTGCTGTGCATGTATAAACCATAGGATACTAAAGTATTTGGTATAAAAGCGGGGACAAATGTGCATGTAAATAATTTCCTTTAATTTGAGCCTTGAATGAGTACTTTTGGACAATACTTTCTTCTTTTTCAACTTTAGGAGAAAGAAAGAAGGACGAATGCCACATCAACTGGCGGAAAAGGCAAAGAAACTACGGGGACTGAGGTATCACACTAACTGTATACATGTACATTATTGCTGAATTTAATTCTTTTCTTTTCTCTATCCTGTATTCTTACCTCATTCCATACATTATTTACCCGTACACAGGGACGCTTTTACAGTTTGGTGTGCAGTTCCCATTGTCAGTACTGTACAGAAAGGTCCTAAAACTGGATGGTTCTGCATAAAGTAACTGAGTGGTACTTAGCATGCTTAGTGGAAAGCTTCAGGCCTGGCCAGTACTGTGCAGTAAAGTAACTGAGCAGACCAGCACACAGTAAAGACCTGACAATTGCCATCACGATACTCAACAGTACTGAACAGTTTCTGAGTAGTACTGCTTACTTGCTGTGAAGAGTCGTTCAGTTGTTGACCTCCATGGAACTGTACATTAACTGCTTGGTACCTCACTGGTTCTCAGTAGTTACCATGGTTACTGGTGAGGACTGTATGATCAGCAGCTGGTCAGAACTTATCAAGGGCCTTTCTATGCAGAAATTGGCAGTTACTACGCAACGCAATACTGACCAGTCACAGGATTGCCTGTTTACCATATCTGACATTCTTTCACTAAACTGATTGATTACTTAGGTAAGAACTTAGTGCTATTTACTGAAGAACCTGTTGCCTCTCATATTTGCCAATATTTTAACATGCAAGCTTTTTTTTTTCAACAGGGCTAAACTCTACAACAAAAAGCGACATGCAGAGAAGGTACAGATGAAGAAAACGTAAGTATGCTAAACGGTGCTAAATATGATTGAAAACTCATGTCAGTTCTTTCCCTATTCAGGTGGTAAATGCCACAATTTTGAAGCTTACATACATGATAAGGTGGCACAAATTCTGAGGTTTTTGCTTGTATGATACATTAACAGTCTCTCACAGCTTTAAGGAGAATGATCGCTCTCGCTCTTCATCACTCTCCTATCTTTTCTTCGGGGGAATTTTTGATCACTCTCCTGGAAGTTAGAAATGCATGGGAGTGATCCGGACATGACCTCGCAACGGAAGTGACCTTTGCCCCGGAAGTGATCTTTGACCCAGAAATGATGTCAGCCTCAACCCCAATGCGCTTGAATTTTACCTTTATATACTACTCCAATATCTCGATATTCGTCCTCCAGCGGGGAAAAATAAATGCTGTTTATAGTACGGTAGTTTATAAGAAGCATTGCTATACATGTCCAAAACCAGGCTAAATGACCCCAGAATCTTTACTTTGGAACTATGGGCCCTTCTCGTGTCTCCTGTAACCCAACATTTTATCATATATGTCAGTCATCTTAAATTTTGAAAAACCCAAAAATTCAGGAGGGTTCCTAGGCTAAATTTGAATAATAGGGATAAAGGAAGCTACTTGCCAAATTTGGTGCTTTAATCCGCTCTGTAATGGTAATTTTGTTAAGCTACCTGACTATGGAGAGAGTGATCTCTCTCGCTTTACTCATGCACAACAACATCCAGGAGAGTGATCAATAGCTCTCGAAGGTTTTACAAACATAGGGGACAGCAAAGTCTGTTTGGATCCTCTGGCTATTAGACATGTTATATATGGTATCATTATCCATTTCCTACTTGTCAGATGACATGATTTATATTAAGAGTGCAAAGCCATTTTGCCTGTATAGAGATAACTTTAGTAAACTTTGTATAATTTAGACTGAAGATGCACGAGGAGAGGAGAACGAGACAGAAGACTGATGATGAAGTTCCCACGGGGGCGATACCAGCCTATCTCCTTGACAGAGAGGGACAGTCTCGCGCCAAAGTTCTCTCTAACATGATCAAACAGAAAAGAAAGGAGAAAGCTGTAAGTGCACTTTCTCCTTTTATCATGGATTTATCATCCTCTCATCAATATAACAACCTCTGATTGATAACCCTTAGAAACCCAGGCTTGGGGATTTCAAATTTTATCAGAACCCCTCTTTTGGTTCGGTGTCCTGTGTTTCCTAGCAACCCACAATAAAATATTCGCAATTACAAATTCAATTTATTCTCCTAAATGATGAGAAACATAATTTTGTTTCCATTGTTTCGTCTTGGCATTTTGGTAGCGCCCACGCTATCCTAAGGCCTGAAAAGCCATCGTACAGTCATAATCGTTCCTTCTCTATTGACCAATGCAATATTTGCAATCAAATTCAGTTATACGCTTCTGTTATTAGATGACATCACAGATCAACATATGTGGGAGTTTCGCACTACGCATAATATACATTTGTAGACCTGATATGCTTCGTCATATCACATTGGTTCTCATCAGATCACCAAATTTATGCAATGGTGAGCCCAGTTATTACTTGGATGGGTGCATGACCAGGTGCCATACTGGGTGGGCTGTCCAGGATAAGTGGAACCAGGGTTCATGCACTACTTTGAAAAGACCTTGAAAATGAGAATTCCTGTACAAAAATCTGAAAATTGATATTTTGCTTCAATGACACTGGAAGTAATATTCCTTGAAAACAGGAACTATTACCTTGAAAAGACCTTGAAAATTGGAACCTTCAAGGTGTTCGAGCCCTGAGGAACCCTCGTATCCTGGTACATGTAGGCGTCGTCATGACACCCTTTTATGCTTTTGTTGTTGTTGTAACAGGGAAAGTGGGATGTTCCATTGCCCAAAGTCAGAGGAATGGGTGAAGCTGAAGTATTCAAAGTGGTACGGACTGGAAAGTCAAAAAGTAAGTATTCACCAACATGTTTGAGCACAACTTGTAAAAGCCAATTTATTATAGTGTTATACATTTCGAAGATGAGAAAAACCACTCACTATATGATTATATGTCGGGATTTGAGATGTTCTGAAAAGTTCTACCCATCTTCCATGACCCAAACTGTGCATTTTTTTTATAAGATGCATGAGTTCAGTGTTAATTAGTTAAATTACTTTGAAATTTCTAAATCTTCTTCAAACGATTACTAGCCAACTAATTCTTTTCTCCAGAAATTATTTCATGTAATAAATTTTCCAATTGAATAGCTTGCTTTAGTAGTTTGCTTATTGCTACTTATTCAGTTCATGTTTATAAACTTATTTTATCTCAGGAAAGGCCTGGAAGAGAATGGTGACCAAGGTCTGCTATGTGGGTGAAGGATTCACTAGAAAACCGCCAAAATTTGAAAGATTTATACGACCTATGGTAAAATTTTACAATATGTCAAGATATTTAGTACCAATGCTAGGCATGTCAATTTTTATCCAGTTGACTGATTCAAGCCCGATAGGGTTCGGGGGTATTGTCGCCCTGTCTGTCTGTCCATCTGGCCGTCATCTTTCCCCCGGACTGCCGTATCTTGAGAACTACTGAAGGCAGGTCGATAAAACTTCGGTAGAATATAATCTGTAGATGTGCCTTTTGCATGTTTCGTTGGTCAGGTCCTCTTCCATCTGTACCATGGTTTGATTCCAACATTATGTTTTATGGGCCTTTTTGTGGTAAGTTTGTAAAATCTAGTGGTGGTCAATAATTTCCCTGTATTAAGAAATGTTTTCTTTCCATTCTACTTCCAAAATATTCATGGAATGTTGCAAGCGTTCAACTACCTGATCTCATAAATCTACATATTACATGTGCCAAAACAATTTTTCTGCGGGTACATGTGGTGGACAGGGGAGATAACCACAGACAATTGTGTTGTATAATGTACTGGAAAATGTACATGTAGTTCAAGTTTCCACAACTGTTTCTGCTTGTAAATTACCATTTACCTATTACTCAGATGGCTTTAATTATGCTTCAGTTGCAATTTGTGATATTTCCAGGTCTTGGGAACACTTATAAATAGTATCAATTTGTGCCACTATCAGCTGTGAACCTAACAGGTCTACGTTTAGGCTTTATTTTTATACGCCCACCAAAAAGGCGGACGTATTATGTGATGGCGGTTTCCGTCCGTCTGTACGTCCGTCCATCCGTCTTGCCGTCTGTCCGTCCGTCCGTCCCCCGTGTCCGGTCTATATCTGGAACAGTTTTCTATTTACAGTTCCAATTTTTGGTGAGTGGATACCCTACGGAGAGACGATGTGTCGCGTACAAAAATGAAGGTCGCGGTCAGAGGTCAAAGGTCACTGGCCTGAAAAACAGGAAATCAGTGAAGTGTTCGTGTCCGGTCTATATCTCTGGATGTTTTCTATCCACAGTTGCAATTTTTTGTGAATGGATACATCAGGTGGAGACGATGTGTCGCGTACCGAAATTCAGGTCGAGGTCAGAGGTCAAAGGTCACTGTTGCCTAAAAATCAGGAGATCATTGATAGTTTTCCATCTACAGTTCTAATTTTTGGCGAGTGGATGCCCTAGGGGGAAACGATGTGTTGCATGCCAAATGTAGGTCGAGGTCAGAGGTCAAAGGTCAGTGTGAATGAAAAATCAGGAAATCATAAATTTCTAATTTTTTGTGAGTGGATTCAATAGGGGGAAATGAAGTGTTGCATATCAAAATATAGGTCAAGGTCGAAGGTCAAAGGTCATTGTGACCCAAAAATCAGGAAATTATTAAAAATAACATTTTTTTGTGTCAGTAGATACATTAGGGGGACTCAATGTGTCACATATTAAAATGTAGGTCAAGGTCAAATGTCAACTGTGACCCCAAAATCGTGAAATTGTTAAAATCTTGATTTTCTGTGTCCATTGAGAAATTACGGGGAGATGGTTTGTCATGTACCAAAATTTAGGTCAAGGTCACTGTGACTCCAGAATCAAGAAATCTTTGAAAAGTACTTTTTTTTTGTGTCAGTAGATACATTACGGGGACATGATGTGTCACGTACCAAAATGTAGGTCAAGGCCAAATATCAAGGTCACGGTGACCCCCAAAATCATAAAATTCATAAAAATCGTGCTTTTTTTGTGTCCATTGATACATTGATGGAAGACGATGTGTCATGCACCAAAGTTTAGGTCAAGGTCAAAGGTCCAGGTCACTGTGACCCCAAAATCAGGAAATCATTAAGTCACATTTTCATATGCCTGTCGAAGACGAGGTCATGTAATGCGATGTTGCGTTCTGTCCATTCATCCATGCGATATCTGTAGTTTCAAGGTATGGAATGGTATCAGATACCTTACTCGCATGGCGAAGAGGAGACATACATCAATTTGTCAAATGTCAAGGTCACAGTCCCCAGAATTGAATCAAGTTTAGCTGACTATATGTGTTAGGTTGGAATATTCAGAGTTCTCTCCCCTACATGTATATGGCATTTGTCCTGTGGAGTTGTCTCCCATGTTTGAAACAGCTACATTTAGTTAAACTGTTGTGAAATAGAAACCATACATTTACTAGTTTAACGTGGAGAGGGGTCCTTTATGAACTTCATACCCGTTTATCAACTCAAGAACAAAGGTTTACTTCATCACTTTCTTCTTCCTTCATGAAAAATTCTCTCGTCTGAAAGAAATCCATTTGCAGGAAAAGTACTATTTTCTTGTGTTTGACTATTGTCGATTTCATTGTGGGATATGTGAGCTCTCGGTTCTTGCTCCAAGGTCACCTAGTTTCCAAGAGTTAAGCTCATTTTAGTTTATCATTCAATTTTAGATGTGATATGTTACATTCTCAGAAGCACAAAATTGTAGACCTTTTTCCGGATTGCTAGCTACCAATTGGAATCAAGGCGATTAAACAACCTTGAAATTTGGACCAATGTAATTCCAGATATACGGGCGTATATTGAAGCCCTTTGGGCTCTTGTTGAATGATACACTGAATAAAGCCAATGTTCACTTGCTATATTTGCTGTCAATGTATGGAACTTCAAGATGTGTCCTCGTCCCCAATAAATGATAGCTATTCTATGAAACTGATGAAAAATATGAGAACAATCCAGCATTCTCTTTGGGATTTGCACAAAATCCCCAGCAAAAGGAAAAAATATGGACAAAAGCCCCATTCAACATTTAGTTTCATGCCAGGGCAATAAGATCACAACTTACACCAATATATACCCACGTACATAGTTGGGGGGGTTATACTGGATTCCGTTTGTCCATCCCTCCGTCCATCGTTGTGTCAGTGCATCCATCTGTGCGCCTGTCTGAAATCTGTTTCGTGGAAATAACTGGAGAAATATTCGGCGGATTCTTCTCAAATTTGGTATGCATATACTATACTATGAAGTGTCGCCTGAGATTGCATTTTGACCACTTTCCCCGAATAGGTGGCCCCACCTGGTGGTAAAATCCTACATGCATTTCCGGGCAATATTGAGAACCTTTCATCGGATTCTTTTGAAATTTGGTATGTATATACACCATGCCACGAGATGTTGCTTGGGCTGGACTGTTAAGGGGCTGAGGGGTTGTAGCACCTCTGGTGCCTTTTGTTAATAAAACCTGGAATGCCCAGAATTTATGCAAATATGTTGGAATAAGTGTTGATGCTTATGCTTGTTAATGCCCATGTCTAAGGTATTGTATTTGTTCTTAAAACTCTCACCCAACTACAATAACTGTGAAGATATCATGTTGTGGAGAATCATTTACACTCTGATGTAATGCAGTGGAGGTCTCTGTCATTTCCCTCACTGTTGGAGAGGTCTGTGCCATTTCCCCCACTGTCGGGGAGATCTGTGCCATTTCCCCCACTGGTGGGGGGAGGGGGGGGCTGTGCCATTTCCTCCACTGTTGGGGAGGGCTGTGCCTTTTCCCCCACTGCTGGGGAGGTCTGTGCTATTTCCTCCACTGTTAGGGAGGTCTCTGCCATTTCCCCCGCTGTCGGGAAGGTCCCTGCCATTTTTCCCACTGTTGGGGAGGTTTCTGCTATTTTCCCCAGATGCTGTTGGGGAGGCCTCTGCCATTTGCTCCACTGTTGTGAAGGTCTCTGCCATTTCCCCCACTATCCACTGTTGGGGAGGTGTCTGTCATTTCCCGGTTCATACTTCATGTAAAGATCACGAGACAATGCATACAATAGCCAAGTCTGGGGACAACAATATGTCTAGACTTGAGCCTTTTCAGCTGCACAAAGACTCAGACAATAGCCTCCTACATGAAGTATCTACCCATTTCCCCCACTGTTTGTAAGGCTTCCAGCAATTTCCCCTCAGTTTAGAGGGTCTCTGCCATTTCCTCCACTGTTGGGGAAGTCTCTGTCATTTCCCCCACTGCTCACTGTTGCGGAGGTCTCTGCCATGCCCACCACTGTTGGGGAGGTCTCTGCTATTTCCCCCACTGTTGGGGAGGTCTCTGCTATTTCCCCCACTGTTGGGGAGATCTCTGTCATTTCCCCCACTGTTGGGGAGGTCTCTGCTATTTCCCTCTGTTGGGGAGGTCTCTGCTATTTTCCCCACTGTTGGGTGATCTCTGTCATTTCCCCCACGGTTGGGAAGGTCTCTGCTATTTCCCCCACTGTTGGGGAGATCTCTGCTATTTTCCCCACTGTTGGGGAGATCTCTGTCATTTCCCCCACTGTTGGGGAGGTCTCTGCTTATTCCCTACTGTTGGGGAGGTCTCTGCTATTTTCCCCACTGGTGGGTGATGTGTCATTTCCCCCACTGTTGGGGAGGTCTCTGCTATTTCCCCCACTGTTGGGAAGATCTGGGTCATCTCCCCCACTGTTGGGGAGATCTCTGCTATTTCCCTACTGTTGGGGAGGTCTCTGCTATTTTCCCCACTGTTGGGTGATCTGTCATTTCCCCACTGTTGGGAAGGTCTCTGCTATTTCCCCCACTGTTGGGGAGGTCTCTGCTATTTCCCTAGTGTTGGGTGATCTCTGTCATTTCCCCCACTGTTGGGGAGGTCTCTGCTATTTCCCCACTGTTGGGGTGGTCTCTGCTATTTCACCCACTGTTCCGTAGGTCTCTGCCATGCCCCCCACTGTTGGGAAGGTCTCTGCCATTTCTCCCACAGTTGGAGAGGTCTCTGTCAGTTCCCCCACCGTTGATATTGATGGTCATGCCATGTTACGGAGCAGTACGGTAAAAGTAACCATTAATCAGCAGGGACATTTTGTTAAATCCAGTTAACATTGAGGAAACCTTTTTTCATGGTCTGTAGTTATAGAACTGTACATATTGTTTTCTTCACTTTTTTTCAGGCATTGAGATTTAAAAAAGCACATGTAACACATCCTGAGTTAAAAGCCACATTTTGCCTGCCAGTGATTGGTGTGAAGAAGAACCCCAGCTCTCCCATGTACACATCATTAGGGGTCATTACAAAGGGCACAGTCATAGAGGTGAGCTAGGGGACCAGTACATGTACATTCTTAGGGAAGCAGTACATTCTCAGGGAAGCAGTACATTCTTACCATGAAAATAAGCAGGTGATGAAGAAGGAATAGATGGCCATCATCATGGAAGCCAGGCTGTTATGATTATGGACTATTCTGTTTGTTTTGATAGAAATTATTATTATATTATTATTATTCTTATATAGGGATTTCTATATATTTACTGGTAATTTTCATGATATTCAACAGATCACTTGATAAAGGCTTTAGAATGAGAGTTGAAAGCTTTTGCATTAAATTTGTCAATTTGTAGTATAGCACAGAAGTCTATTTCGATGTTAAAATTGTCCAGTGCATATTTTCATGACATTTTTCATGATGAGGAAAGCAATATTTACAAATAAATAAATTATTGGATGGAGATTCGGATAATTTCGGAATGTATTAAAACTGAGGAAAAAGTAATGTACATGAATATTCATAGCTGATGGAATTTGAGACTGGTGCAGTATTTTGTATGCCGGATGTATAGAATACACACATCCAGTCCCTGCTGCAGCGCTGCTGGAATGCAAAGAAACCCCCAGGTTCATTGTCAAGCATCCTTGTGAGCCAGTGTATCAAACGATCTGCTAGGATCGATATACTGGCTTGGTAATTTACCCATATGAGTTGTGGAAATAAATAGATCAAAGGTTTTCCTCTAAATCAACCCAATCAGTGAACGCGCTAAAGCTAGATGATTAGGCCAATCCCATTGCGAGATATGAGATGTGACCGGTTTCAATTTCATCGCAGGCCAAACTGCTTTGATGTCAATCTGAAATCGACATTGGAAGTCAAAGCAAAACCGGAGGCTTGGGATACCGACATGCTAATTTAAAACAAGTGCAGGGGATGAAATGGATGAGATTGTATATTAGAGGCATCGACTCAAGAACTCCTTCGAATCACCAAAAATGTCCAGGTAAACCCTCTGCGAGGATTTAGGATTTACCTGGACTTGAGAAGATGATTGTCAAGTCAAAGAAGTAAAAATCTTCCAAACACATTGTTGTACCGTGACTGTATCAGTGTTCAATCTTTTTTAGGTGAACATCAGTGAATTAGGTTTAGTAACACAAGGTGGAAAAGTTATATGGGGTAAGTATCACAGTATGAATGTCCTATCTATTCATAATACAGGAACATTCTTTTTACATTATCTTGTGTTCTGGTTAAAAAGATGCAAATACAGACACTGTAGGATCGTCACTGATTGGGTAATATGACTGGGTAAGGGAGCATGTCAAAATTGGGACAGTGGAACACGGTCCATTCTTCATGCATGCCCGGTCCGATTGAGACGTGCTGCAGCCAGATTTTCAGCATGGTCGAAAGTTCACACAGGCCCGGTCCTTTGGACCATTCCAAAACTTTCCTTCGACCACGGTCCGGATAAAGCTGTACGCCGACCAATTTAGACCGATCCAATTCCTCTGCAGTTCTCCTTCCACAGTGCACTTCAAATGCCTGTGCGTTTTCGTTATTCGCGTGTCAGTTCTCTGAGCTATTAGAGCATATTTTATATCGTCGGTGAGATGGGATTTCGGATCTGTATATTACAACTTTAGAAGCCTATCAGCTGAAATATGTCTACATTCATATTTGTAAACGATGCAAATACTTTTTTTAATGCTGCTGGTATTTCTATATAATCTGATATGTCGGGGTTTTTTTCTCTCCATATAATACATGGCAGTGTGACTAACGTCACAGGACCTACGAAGTAGGGTTTGATATATGATTTAAGTGTGCACTTTGACCTAAGAGTAGACTGACCATTTCCATGGTCGTAGGTGGCATTGAGACATGTTTTTGCCAATTTTGAGGTTTCTAGGTCACCTAATTAGGTCAGAAATTGGATCAGAAAATAGGTCACATTGACCTTGACCCAATTAGGTCAGGTCACATTGACCTAATTAAGCGCATTTCCATGGTCTTAGGAGGCATTAGAAAATGTTTTTGCCAATTTTGAGGTTCATATGTCACCTAAGTAGGTCAAATTTTCATCAAAAGTAGGTCAACTCAGAACTTGCTGGTAACAGTCCCCTAATGCACGTTCATGCCAAAATTCAAGGTTCTAATGTCAACGGTTCTTATTTTGCCGAGAAAGGATTTGGATGGACTGGCTCACTCATTACCAGACAATTTGCAAATGAGAGCCTATTTCATAGGAATAAGTTGTTCATTTAATGAAAAGCTATAGACCAAAGCCTGACATATTGAGTTATATTCCCCCACCCCGCGTATCTTTAATATATTTTTCAACTGTTTATTCTCCTGTGCATTTCTTTGATCTGAATTTGTTATTTGTGTTCTGAACGCGACGTTTTTCGCTTGGGAGTTGCTTCTTTTCCCCGGCACGAGATCCCTGACTCACCGTTACTATAAAATCCATTTCAGTGCAAGAATTTCGATCCAGGTATCATTTCAATAAATTATTTTGTTGTATATGTGTAATCAATGATATATTTTTTTAGACTTCCCCTATTCATGCATTTTTGTTCTGATCACAACTGTTAGTATATCGGATGACAGTCAGGTTATTCTCCCGATGCGATTCGGTACAGCTCTCTCTTCGCTTAGAACTCTCTCTAATCCAATAAAGCCCATGTCCAGAGAGGACCGTTCCCACTGCAGGGAACTGTCCATACAGATCGATCGTTTCTGGACGTGGGGCCGGTCCAACACTGAGAAAGTTGGACCGTCACCGCAAACATTGTATGTTTTTCACGTGGAAATTCAAATTTTGTTCAGTGAAACCTGTGAATACTGACACCTAGGTAAACTGACCAACCTCTAAATACTGACATTATCCATGATCCCAATACTTAAATTTAAAGTATTTTGAACCTTGATAAACCAGAACCCTGTCAAAACCGACACTATAATCTGGTCCCAAGCATGATCAGTTTATGGTGGTCATTCTAAGTATCGTGAATCCCATAATATTTTGGTCACAGGGAGTAAAATTTCCCGCCATAAAATCAGGGGGTGGGCAAAATTTATTGTCCAAAATCGTTATTTTAGAGGGTGGTTAAATTTATTGAAATGACTGAGTAAACTTTGTCCCCAAAATTGTGTATGATTGAATTTGAATAGGGTGATTGAATTATTGGAGGATTTACCAAAGGTTTTCAATCATTGGAGATGATATTTAGTGTTAGTATCTAAAGGACGTGGTGCAGATCAGTGAGGTTTGACCTCCATGAGGTGCAGATTGGAGTGCCAAAATGGATATTTTGTACGAAAAAAAATAATTCAGTTAAATTAAAGGTGTAATCAGCCTCAAAATCGATGGATTTTGTAAACTCTCCCCTGTGCGTTTTTCAGCAACGAAGTTTGCTAAAGCATCATAGGTATTATACTTGATGGTAGTGAGATGGTCATATACTATGAATGCAAGAATATCATGGGATAACATCATGGCCCTTGTCTCATGTATATGCTTGTTGATATGGCTAGCTGTCGAAAAATAAACGGCATGCCATGCCATTTATTTTAAAAGACCAAATCTGTATATTTTCTTGTGGATATTAGAAACAAGTTTAGTTTTTTTTTTGTGGTCATATATGTTTTATTTTGTACTTGTCATAACAGTTTGAGTTTGAGAGGCATCGATTCCGGCCTAGACTTGAGACTGATTACATCTTCAAAGTATATTATCTTCTTGTGTGGTCTAAGTTATTTCCAGTCCCTGGGTCTTAGTCATTTCGAAAAACAGCATCTTGAAGTAATGGATTTGTGCAAAATCGTCAATTTAGAGATAAGAACAACACTCTTTTCTCTCTGTAAACATATGAAGCCAGTCCAGAAGCAAGATAAACTTTATCCCGGAATATTGTTGTGTTGCCCAAGAACGGGTTTGTTTCTGCACTGCTTCATATGTTACTGAGAGAAAACTTGCTGTTTTCACCTCGAAATCAGACAAATTTGCACAAATCCACTACTTAATATGCTTTTCTTTAATAAAAAACCCACTAAGACCCAGGGCCTGGGAAGTACTCTAACCCTTTGACAAGATAATACACTTTTAAGTTAACCGAATTTTTTTGTTTGAACGGTAAATTAATTTTGGCACTCCAAACGGCACCTCATTGGAGTCTAAACTTCACTACACCAGGCCATATGTCCTACATGTATGTTGAATTGAATCTACAGTCGATAGACTTTTCCCATTTTACAAACTCATTTTACATAGAAAGAAAACCTGTTTTAATTTAATGCCCTTCATTCTTTCTCCAGGTAAATATGCTCAGGTGACTAACAACCCCGAGAATGATGGCTGTATTAATGCTGTGCTCTTAGTGTAACCATTTCTGGCAATGACAATGGCATTTGTCTTATTGACAGCCAGCCAATCATCAATTCATTGACAATATCAATCTTTTCAATCACCTTCCATTCTTCCTTTCTCAGAGTTTGTAATCTCCTGAAATGTCGGTCTAACACCTTCTAACTGCACTGTGTCCAATTACGTGGTGCACATACACAGTCCGTCTTTATCAATTTTGATCGACACAGGAAGTGAGTATCTGCATATGAGAGAGTTGGAGACATCCAGTATATTTTTCAGAAGAATGAATACAGTAGATGCTCAAGTATTTGACAAGAGCACAGCCTTTTCTTTAGGTATGACATACTACACCCGCTCCATTTAGAAACGGATGATGCTGATTGGCCATGTGAACAAAAGCTGCACCCACAGTTTTAACCACAGTGCTATCAGAGCTAGGGTATATCTGACAGTGGAAGGTATACAATCTAATGACACGAGAATGATAACCTTCATGTGTGAGAAAAATGCCAACCTCTATATGTAATAATATACAGGAAATGCATTCGAGATAGTGCAGCAGATCTAGCTGACCTGGTTACTCCGACATCTGACTTGCTTAACTACTCCGACATATTCAGTATGTAGTGTGGTCTGGAGTATATCATAAAAAACTCAAGTCACTCATGATAACCTGTATGTATTGTGTTAGTGGGTGCGATTCCTTACATACCAGGTGTGGTGTCCTGGCTTCCATATAATAATAATATTAAAAAAAAAATAGGAAACATAAAAAGGTGAAATGAAAAGCTGAAACTAAATCTGAAAAACTGAGAGAGTTGTGAAATTACATGTAGTAGTTGATGGCGGTTTTTTCACCAGTCGAATTGTGGATATGAAAATAAGATTAAACAGAGAATCCATGACCAGTTCTCTGATGTTTAAGAACATAGTTACCAATAAAGAATCTTGGTCATCCAACACAAACATTAATTCTTGGCTTCATTTATTTTTTTGTCGACTTCATTCTACTAATTTGCCTATCATTAGTGTCTTGTCAGTCCTGATTTTCCTCATCTCTATGGATGCTTCTGAACAGAGATATGTATCCTGGAATTGATCAATGTATCAATTAAGTATCATCATGGTTTTTATACGCCCGCCAAAAAGGCGGACGTATTATGTGATGGCGGTTTCCGTCCGTCTGTCCGTCCGTCCGTCCGTCAGTCCGTCCGTCCCCCGTGTCCGGTCTATATCTGGAACAGTTTTCTATTTACAGTTCCAATTTTTGGTGAGTGGATACCCTACGGAGAGACGATGTGTCACGTACAAAAATGAAGGTCGCGGTCAGAGGTCAAAGGTCACTGGCCTGAAAAACAGGAAATCAGTGAAGTGTTCGTGTCCGGTCTATATCTCTGGATGTTTTCTATCCACAGTTGCAATTTTTTGTGAATGGATACATCAGGTGGAGACGATGTGTCGCGTACCGAAATTCAGGTCGAGGTCACAGGGATTCATGCAAGTCTGTTTTTACCACCGGTATTCGGTGGTAAAAAAAATTTGAAAACTCAATTCTTATGGTGAGAAACTCAATTGCTTTCGTTTTACTGGACAAATACTCAATTTTCTGTGGAAAACTCAATTCGCCAGACATGGTCAAAGTTAATTTGACAGCCCCAAATTACGAAATAAGCTCAATGGAATGATGATCTTACCGCGAAAATGACAATAAGTTTACTTTTCACAGGCCGCCACGTGTGGTTTTGTTGTTGTTAATCTCCCGTAAGATTTGCACACGGTCTGCTTGAAAGGCAGAACTAATGGATAAATTGAATGAACTTAACTATATTGACTGACTCAATCTGGCGCAGTCAGCCTATAGATATTTATATCGACTGTTCATGCCTTGCAACTTCAAGTCAAAAATGAAACCAGAACCAGAACAAGCTGATTGATTCTGACGCTTCATTTCGAAGAATAAGACCTCAATAAAACTTCGTCAGTGAGTACTTTAATCGGAAGAAAATCGTGCTTGCCAATACGGGCAGCTAACATGAACGTTGCATTGCCCTTGCCGATTTTTACTTGCTCCCGACAAGCGGACAAGCGCTATCGTAACGTCGAACACTCGCGAGTTGAAAGAGTGAAGGCAACAACAGCAACGATTTTGCTTCATATTTTTCAGGACAACTCAACATTTTCAGTTGGAAACTCGACTTATCTCTTGAAGATCTCAATATTTATTATTCACTACAACTCAGTTTTTTTCGCTCTTGTTTGGTGCGCATTTTTCTAGGGATAAAAAACTCATTGGAATCAGAATTTTCCATTTCTTTGCCAAGCATTATTTGTTTTGCTCTGTCTGCCCTTCTGTCCGTTTGTGTGTCAAATCCTGGTTGTGTAATCAATAAGTGTTGACATAATTTCAGTGTATCACTGACATTTAACTCCACAATCTTTACAGGATAATTTTGAAACTGCACATGCATGCCTCATGTGAACCTGTTTTTTTTCTTCAGCTTTTTGTCAAAGTTATTGGGATTCAGACTTCACCATTTCTCGAATTCATTGCAATGTACTAGTCAATTAAAACATTGTAGAATCAGCCTAGAGTTTTGACATGATTCTCTTCAAATCTTCCAGACTTCTAAGCATGATTTTAAGAGTTATTCCTCCTACTGATGGAATAAAGTATTATTTTTTTCTACACGATCAGAAGTTGGACGTTCATTTCCGTGGTTAGTTTTAATGTACAATACATGTTTTTCGATATGAATCGGCTCAGACCAAAAGCTCTTGTTTCTGTGAATGTTTTATGATGAACCACATAAGTAAATGCCGTAGACAGGTGGCTAATGCCTTAGTTAAAGTTGAACTGAAATATTGAATATGGAGTAATATGAATCTATTTGGGAAAGTGCCATTATCAACTACCGCTGAACCATCAATATCATGTGTTATTGACATCAGCATGGTGGTGGTTGAAACATTTGAGAATTCAATGCCAATAAATGAATCGGTGGTAAATTTTTTTGAAAACTCGATCGCAATGTTTGAATCGGTGGTAAAAAAATTTGAAAACTCAATTTCACCATTGTGAAAACTCAATTTTGAGTAATATTGTGTTTTCGGTGGTAAAATTTTTGACTTGTATGAATCCCTGGGTCAGAGGTCAAAGGTCACTGTTGCCTAAAAATCAGGAAATCATTGATCATTGATAGTTTTCCATCTACAGTTCTAATTTTTGGCGAGTGGATGCCCTAGGGGAAACGATGTGTTGCATGCCAAATGTAGGTCGAGGTCAGAGGTCAAAGGTCAGTGTGAATGAAAAATCAGGAAATCATAAATTTCTAATTTTTATACGCCCGCCAAAAAGGCGGACGTATTATGTGATGGCGGTTTCCGTCCGTCTGTCCATGTGTCTGTCCGTCCGTCTGTCCGTCCCCCGTGTCCGGTCTATATCTGGAACACTTTCCTATTTACAGTTCCAATTTTTGGTGAGTGGATACCCTACGGGGAGACGATGTGTCGCGTACCAAAATCAAGGTCAGAGGTCAAAGGTCACTGGCCTGAAAAAAGGGAAATCACTGAAGTGTTTGTGTCCGGTCTATATCTGTGAATGTTTTCTATCCACAGTTGCAATTTTTTGTGAGTGGATACATCAGCTGGAGACGATGTGTCGCGTACCGAAATTCAGGCCGAGGTCAGAGGTCAAAGGTCACTGTTGCCTAAAATCAGGAAATCATTGATCATTGACAGTTTTCTATCTACAGTTCTAATTTTTGGTGAGTGAATGCCCTAGGGGGGAATGATGTGTTGCATACTAAATGTAGGTCGAAGGTCAAAGGTCACTGCGACCCCAAAATCAGGAAATTATTAAAAATAACGTTTAATTTTGTGTCAGTAGATACATTAGTGAGACACGATGTGTCACCTACCAAAATGTAGGTCAAGATCGAAGTCAAGGTCACTGTGACTCCAAAATCGTGAAATTGTTAAAAATCATGATTTTTTGAGTCCATTGAGAAATTACAGGGAGCGGTTTTGTCATGTACCAAAATTTAGGTCCAGATCAATAGACAAGGCCACTGTGACCCCAGAATCAAAGTCAAAGGTCAGTGTGACCTAAAAACGAGGAAATCATTAAAAATTACTAGTTGTTTGTGAGTGGATTCAATAGGGGGAAATGAAGTGTTGCATATCAAAATATAGGTCAAGGTCGAAGGTCAAAGGTCATTGTGACCCAAAAATCAAGAAATTATTAAAAATAACATTTATTTGTGTCAGTAGATACATTAGGGGGACTCAATGTGTCACATATTAAAATGTAGGTCAAGGTCAAATGTCAAGGTCACTGTCACCCCAAAATCATGAAATTGTTAAAAATCTTGATTTTTTGTGTCCATTGAGAAATTACGGGGAGATGGTTTGTCATGTACCAAAATTTAGGTCAAGGTCACTGTGACTCCAGAATCAAGAAATCTTTGAAAAGTACTTTTTTTTGTGTCAGTAGATACATTACGGGGACATGATGTGTCACGTACCAAAATGTAGGTGAAGGCCGAATATCAAGGTCACGGTGACCCCCAAAATCATGAATGATTTTTTTGTGTCCATTGATACATTGACGGAAGACGATGTGTCATGCACCAAAGTTTAGGTCAAGGTCAAAGGTCAAGGTCACTGTGACCCCAAAATCAGGAAATCATTAAGTCACATTTTCATATGCCTGTCGAAGACGAGGTCATGTAATGCGATGTTGCGTTCTGTCCATTCATCCATGCGATATCTCTAGTTTCAAGGTATGGAATGGTATCAGATACCTTACTCGCATGGTGAAGCGGAGACATACATCAATTTGTCAAATGTCAAGGTCACAGTCCCCCAGAATTGAATCAAGTTTAGCTGACTATATGTGTTAGGTTGGAATATTCAGAGTTCTCTCCCCTAAATGTATATGGCATTTGTCCTGTGGAGTTGTCTCCCATGTTTGAAACAGCTACATTTAGTTAAACTGTTGTGAAATAGAAACCATACATTTACTAGTTTAACGTGGAGAGGGGTCCTTCATGAACTTCATACCCGTTTATCAACTCAAGAACAAAGGTTTACTTCATCACTTTCTTCTTCCTTCATGAAAAATTCTCTCGTCTGAAAGAAATCCATTTGCAGGAAAAGTACTATTTTCTTGTGTTTGACTATTGTCGATTTCATTGTGAGATATGTGAGCTCTCGGTTCTTGCTCCAAGGTCACCTAGTTTCCAAGAGTTAAGCTCATTTAAGTTTATCATTCAATTTTAGATGTGATATGTTACATTCTCAGAAGCACAAAATTGTAGACCTTTTTCCGGATTGCTAGCTACCAATTGGAATCAAGGCGATTAAATAACCTTGAAATTTGGACCAATGTAATTCCAGATATACGGGCGTATATTGAAGCCCTTTGAGCTCTTGTTTATAGAATATTAATCTGATGAAACAAGTTAAAATATATGAGAACATGACTTTACCTGGTACCATACAACTGTCGACATGTAAAATGTGGCGTGTTTTTATACACCCCCCTTACAGACTTGAGGTGTACCTGAGGTGTACACCTCATTTTCTTTTTAAGGTGTATATACCTCAAGTACACCTCATGGACTTTGAAAAAATATTTTTGTAATTTACCTACACCTCAAGTACACCTCTTGGACTTCATCAAAATCGATATGTTATATACTACACCTCAAGTACACCTCATGAACTTTGCCAAAATATGCATGTACCTCAAGTACACCTCTGGGACTTTGTCAAAATATACGTGTAATCTACCTACACCTCAAGTACACCTCATGGACTTTGCCAAAATATGCATGTACCTCAAGTACATCTCTGGGACTGTCAAAATATACTTGTAATTTTCGTACACCTCAAGTATACCTTGGCTTCCCATACAGATTTCACTGCCCATCAACTCAATGTTTTATTTATATTTCAAAGTACATTTCTTAGTTCATTTAAGATCTTCACAAGTGCTATATTTTAAAATAAATCAGTAAATGGGTTGGCTAACTGTAAATCTCATACACCCTCTATGAATGAAAGAACCATAGTGACACATGTGAACACTCTTGACAGGTCATACCTTGTTTTCCAGTTTACAATACATAAAATCTACTGCTGCTATTTCTTGTGTCAGCTGCATATACATTCTCAGCTGGAGCTCTTCCTTAATTATTTTCTTAATAATTTTGAACTCTATGTCTCCGTTGGATCTTCCTGCCTTAGTCTAATATTCTAATTTCTATTGTAACATACACCAATTCAGTCTGACAGTTTGAAATAAGTACAGCCCTTGTTCAATTATATAACAAATTAATAATTAACAGTGAGTGATACCTCATGAACTTTGTCAAAATATACTTGTAATTTACCTACACCTCAAGTACACCTCATAGACTTTGCTAAAATATGCATGTACAAAAGTATACAAGTATGTACTTACACCTCAAAATTCACCTACACCTCAAGTATATTTCCTACACTCCACCATAACAAGCTTGGCATGAACATAAGATACAGTTATCCACCTACACCCAAGATATCTGGTGGACTTGGTGGAAAGGTTCGTCTTGAAATTGAGCATAATATACCATCCACTTATTGTAAGTAATTGCCAGCACAATCTTTTATTCATACTCGCTAAATAGACGAAATACTGCTGAACATGGCATTAAATTTAATTTTCTCTCTACATGTCTATGCTGGATCATCATTCTGGCCTGAATGTTACTTTAAATTACCTACACCTCAAGTACACCTCATTGACTTTGTCAAAAAAAACATGTACCTCACTTTTAAATTACCTACGTACACCTCAAGTACACCTCCTGGACTTCTAAACAACATGAAAAATGTTATGTAAACTCAATTGTTATTTTGACACCAGGACACTAATACATCAAACTAAAACCTGCAGTAACATTCTTCACTTCAAATTATCATAGCAATCAGTTAATGGGCACTGTTGTATAATTTACAGAGAAACTATTGTTAATCTCATGCAACCTCAGGCACCTGTGGATACGTTGTTAACCTTCCAGATATATTTCCAAAATGGATATGTTAACTGTCACTTCCCAAATACATTGGTCCCTTGTATATGCTTTTGCATGGGAATCCTCTGTGTGGCAATAGGAGTACTTGTGAGCCAATGTTAAAGCTCCTGTATAAGTGTGATGCTACCATTTTCCGACATACACGGTCACCTTCCCCTACTTTCAAGTTTGGCTGCTCATATGTTAGTTGTAGGCTTTGTAGTGAAAAGTGCTGCAGAAAATTTATTGTAGGAGGATGGGGATCAATCAACTGAGAGGTGTTCACTAAAAAATGAGAATACAAATATGCCTGGTACCTGTTTTCAATGGAGGTATGAATAAATTTTTCAACATTGGATATACCTGAAGTATACCTCAGTTAGTACCTCACCTGAGGGGTACACCTCATTGAGGGGTACACCTCACTGAGGTGCTAATTTGCATATTTCGATACTCAACTACACCTCATCTAGTCCTCAACTACACCTCATCTACTCCTCAAATACACCTCATAATATCTGAGGGTACACCTCACAGGTACACCTCAACTACACCTCAAATACACCTCAAAGCAGTAAGGGCCGCCTAAAAGGCGGACGTATTATGTTATGGCGATTTCCGACCGTCCGTCCATCCTTTCATGTTTGGCCTATATCTGGGACAGTTTTCTATCTAAAGTTCTAATTTTTTGGTGAGTGGATACCCTAGTGGAGGACGGTGTGTCACATACCAAAATGGAGGTCAAGGTCACTGGCCCAAAAATGAGAAACTCATTGGACCGTCCGTGCCTGGTCTATATCTATGAGTTTTCTATACACAGTTTTAATTTTTGTGAGTGGAAATCATTGAACCATTCATGTCCGGTCTATGTCTGTGACAGTTTTCACCCCTTGACCATTTTGGCCTTGGGGTGTTGTCATCATGTACATCCATACGTCTGCTACATCCATTACTGCAAAATCATCTGGGATATAGTGACCAAATTTTGAAAACTTATTTATTTACATGTAGTAATAAGTCAGATAAGCCATTCCAAGGTGACTTCTGTGAGAAAAGCTACTCAAATTTGAAGTTTATCATTCTACCTCTTCTAAATTTCAGAACAAATCTGAAATGTTGTATAGTTACTTTGTATACCTTTCACAGCTCCTCTGTTTAGCTTAACAGTTTTTTCAATTTTAATGCATTTTCATGGAAAAAATGAGAGATGAAGAACGTGACTTCCGTGACAGCTACAATCTCAAATTTATTGACTTAGTAAATGTTTTGTCCAGTTTGTAGCCTCCAAGGAGAGATCAGCCATTTTATCTCACACAGTAGATCACATGGAAGTTTGAAGATTCTCAAATCAGACAAGGTATCATAGATTAGTGAAATTGTATCCTTAGAAAGCGCGTGACTTCCGTGACAATAAAAATGTGACTTCCGTGACGAGTAGCTCCACCAATACTGAACATTGTGTAAAAGTTCTGTTTCCTATTAACTATTTTTAGTAACTCGCAAAACATAAACATAAACACAAACCAAATTCAAAATACAACTTTATAATCAAAGTTTTCCAAAATTTTCTTGTTTGCAAAAAATGAGAGAAGAAAAACATGATTTCCGTGACAGCTACAATCTCAAATTTATTGACTGAGTAAATGTTTGGTCTAGTTTGTAGCCTCCAAGGAGAGATCAACCATTTTGTCTCACACAGTAGACCACATGGAAGTTTGAAGATTCTCAAATCAGACAAGGTATCATCGATTAGTGAATTGGTGTCCTGGCAGAGCATTGAAAGTGTGTGACTTCCGTGACAATAAAAAATGTTACTTCCATGACGGGTAAATGAGTGCACGAGTACAGCTTCACTAATAAAACAGTGTGTAAACGTTCTGTTTGCCATTAACTATTATCATGAACTCAGAAAGCATAAACCACAAAACACAAACTTAAACCAAAATACAGCTTTATAATCAAAGATTTCCAAAATGTTATTGGTTGCAGATCCCTCTGCACATGAAAGAAAAATTTCAAATGTATATCGGTCAAAATTCAACAGATGAAGTTTCTCTGATGCTTGTGACTATTTCATATAAACAGTTTTGATTTTTGACATGCTCAGAGCTAGGTTCCGGACTGCCTCAAGAGTATGGCAAGCCAAAGTGTTTTTTATTCGAGAATTTCCGATATCGGAAATTCATGACCTTCAATTTCCGATATCGGAAATTGAATTCTCGATATCGGAAATTCAATTTCCGATGAAATTGCAATTTCCGATATCGGAAATTCGGGGACAATTCCCGATATCGGAAATGCAATTTCCGATATCGGAAATTGTCACTGAATTTTCGATATCGGAAATTGCAACTCTAGGGTGCACTCCACACTTGCCACGGTTTCGTACAAAGTGGTGTCTCCCTAAGTTTATAATAAGGAAGGTTGCCCGATTTTGACAGCAAGGTAATTCTTCTTACCTTTCTACTAACTGATATCTATAGTATCACCCTGCTGGACGCAACCATTTCTCCAACGAGGATATAATAATTGCTTGTTGATCGCACCCACTCGCCAGTACAGAGTTAATCGTGTCCGGAATTGAATATCTGGCGGACCAAAATCCGTACTTTTTCGGAAAGCGAAAATGATGATTCCTTTATGGCGATAAATTTTACAAAAAACGAGTAGGTCGACCCCGGTTTTTTTCGCCATTTTAAATTGTCCTTTGGACGGGAAACACTTTAACATACATAAAAAGAAAATCATTTCATACGTTTTCACTGGGTTGCGGGTAGAATTTGACACATTTTCATATATTTTATGGAGTTTTTCAGAAAAGTTGAAGAAGGGTTACGGAGGATTGCTGGTCTTTCCTTTTCAATTTCAATAGCTCACAAGTCTCCTGAAATAAGGGCACGAGTGTGCCCATTTAGAAAATATATACTTTTACATCTATTTATGGCCGAATAACCGAACCCTTGCTTGTTTTTAGCCGCACATCATTCAGGTGTGGAATGCACCCCTAGGTTTTGTAAAGCTTCCAGAGCTTTCATTTCCAATATCGGAAATTCGGTGACAATTTCCGATATGGGAAATTCTATTTCCGATATCGGGAATTCAAACCGATATGGGAAATTCAATTTCCGATATCGAAAATTGTCACTGAATTTTCGATATCGGAAATTAGAATTTCCGATATCGGGAATTGAATTCCCGATATTGGAAATTCGGAATAAAAAGCACTTTGGCTTGCCATACAAGAGGGTTGGTGACCCCTATTGTTGACTACGTCGGGCATCGCACAGACAATATCCTCCATCATGTACCACGAGTGGTCCTCATTAGATGGTCAATTGTACAGGTTTCTGATACCAAATCTGTTCAGGAAGGTCGAACAAAGATCCCTGTCATCTATCTGCTGCACCTAGCAGCCAAAGAACAATAAGCTTAGATTAAATGCAACAATTTGAGAGGAGTCCATGAAGGGTACATGTACAGTGTACAGTGCCGAATCCTCTGTTTAACAAGCGTGATCCAACATAAATGCAAAATAATGCAATGCTAAATACAAGGTTATGTGTTACATGTATGGTGTGACTCCCGTGACAAATCAGCGTGACTTCCGTGACAGACTTTGATGTTGATTTACTCATACAATAAAGACCTTAAGTTCTATGTGAATCCAGTCTCAGTTCATTAAATTATAAGAGATTTACAAACACAAAGAATTTTTTTTAACTAGATATTTCCTAGGAAATAAAAACAAAATGCTTTTTTAACTAGATATTTCCTAGGAAATAAAAACAAAATGCTTAATGTCGTGACATCCGTGACATAGGAATGAGGTTGAATACATCTTCTCAGCTCAAGATACTGTGAGCAACTGCCAAGCCAAATGCACACTACTGCAAAATTGCTGCCAGTGGGCTAACTTTAACTGCCTATTCCAGCCTGGCCTGATCAGATTTTACATGGAAAATTCCAGTCTTAAAAAAAACCCCGTTGCGGTGAGTACCTTGGAGAGCATTCTGAAGGGTGTGACTTAGCCTCAGACATATCTTTGTAAAAAGTTGCAGTTTTCAACACCTGGTGATTTGACAACTGCTCTTAATTTCTTGTCTATCCGTAGCCGTGGAGTATGCTAGTCGAATACTATTGTTGAGTCAACTTGAAATAGTATTCTTGCTAATTTCTTGTGTAACTTTAGGATCGAAAGAGATAAACAGACGCCTCCTATAGCTATACCCACCCTGCGATCTTCAGTACGATTCAGATAACATGCAAGTGCACGAACCGGACACATCAACATGTCAGATTCAAGACCGAGCGAAAGGAAATCAGATAAGGCTGGAATTGTGAACTCTCGAGATTGGTATCATAGACAGCTTGGGAACTGTTGAGAGTACTACGTAACTCCAGTTCCTAGAGTGTCTGACATTCTTCTATCGAACGCATGGAGCTCTGACACGAGCGAAGCAAGAGCCATCAACAACCAAGTTTTGTACGACAGCATCTTGCGATCATTAGAATTGATCGGCTCGAAAGGTGCCTCCCCGTATTGGCGAAGTACAAGCGTTAGGTATAAGTGTTCAACAGCTTGGGAGTCAGGCCCGTAGCCAGGGGGGTTATTTTGGGTTCGGGAAAACCCCCTTTCAGAAATATTATATATTTTTCTCATATAAATGCCCTTTTCAAACTGAAGCGAACCCCCTATTTGCCCTTTTTTCCCCATACAGCGAACCCCCTGATGTGCCCTTTTGGAGTGAAGGCGAACCACCCCTCAGTAAATCCTGGCTACGGCCCTGGGAGTGACTGACTGATTCATAATTTTGAACGATTTAATAAGCGCCGTCAAATTCGAATCAGTCGAAGGATTAATCCCAGTACCCAGAAGAACAGGCTGAGCGATGACTGCTCTGTAACCTTCTACTGTAGGCAGTACTAGGTTCCTATCCTGGAACAGATACAATATAAAATCTGCTACTTGAGAAATAGTGGCTCTGGATGGATTGATATCTCTCTCTCCACACCAAACATCGAAGACTGCCCACTTTGATTGGTATACAGCGGAAGAGCACAGTCTAATAGATTGTACCATTCGACGCCCAACTTCCGCAGAAAATACCGCCAGAGCAAGGTGTCCCTTGAGCACATGAACACTTGGTAGTGGAACATAGCCACGGCCTTGCTGGCAACCACGGGACGATTAGATATATACGACACACATGTGTTCGTGGATTTTCCGGAGTACATTCGCAAGGATTTTTGGAGGTGGGAATGCTTATGCTATCATGCCTGACCAGTCCTGCGATAGAGCGTCCACTGCGTATGCCAACGGACCCGGGACCGGAGACATGAACAGGGGCATTAGATTGTTGCGGACAGCTCTATGTGTGGCATCTCCCAGATATGAGCTATCTGTTTTAGTATGTCTCGGTGAATCTGCCATTCTGTGGGAATTATCTGATTCGGTCGAGCCACTAAGACATTCTGAAATCCCGGGATTTGTGTCCCAAATCTCTTAACCTGCTTTTGCTATGCCATTATCTCCCTTTAGGAGTAACCCTTACAAAGTTGAAAACCAAAAGTTGTCTCCCCTTAGGGAGCTCTCTCAGCTCAGCTAGGTTACTTAAGCCCAGTACAAACCATACTCTTCCTCTTTCTCCTTTGTACCTCCTTGAGTGTGGTGCTATCAGGAAGTGTCCTTACAGTGCTGGTTTGGTTGTTGTTGTTGGGTTTGACCTGTGGTTATACCTTTGCTAAACTTGTACTTTCTATTGCTATTCTTGGACAATCATGTCTGAGATATCTGTCCCTGTAAATTCTAATTCATGCCGTTTGTGTCGGCAGTTTTGGTCTAGTTTGGATGCTCACACGAAAGGTCACCTTTGGTACCGTCAGCCACGTTTTTAGAGTGTCTAAGTTGGGATGTTTCCGCCTGGAGGTTTATGTCCAGGCTTGACGGGCGGGGTTACGGTACACCCTGCTTTATCTGCGGACGAAAGACGCCAAAATGAAATTGCTCTTTTCGGAGATTTCAAAATTTTAACTGATCCTTCTGGTTTCTTGTTTGGATTTATTCGCATAAATTTAGTCCAGCCAGATTCTATTTGAATCCTTGTCAGTGGGACTGTTTGCACGTTAGGATAGTGTTAAATCCCAGACAGTTCAGAACCGGTTGGTAAGTTTTGTCTGGCGCGTTTGTGCACAAACCCGTTTCTTTGTTCGGACAACAAAGGATTCTGTCCAAAGCCCGGCTTTCTCGACCACGCTTTGTTATCGGGAACGTGTTCTGTCCAGACTACAGTGTGTGAGCCTGACCGGCTAGGATATTTTTTATGACGTTAGAACTGTACGAAATTGAACAAAGATTTTACTTCACGGAATAGAAATGCTTCAACGTACTATAACTTCGGAGAATTACAAGTTTCTGCAGGGAATTTGCAGATCTTCGTTTTTTCGTTGTGTTGTTGTTGTTGTTCTTGTGTTTCGGACTTTTCCAGTTTTTGGTAGTTTACTTCTATGCATTCAGTTCATTGTTCCTACCAAAATTTAGTCTCTTGTTATATCAAGTGTTATTCTGTTTATTTGATATCATGTGATCAAGAGAGAACTTGCAGAGGTTTTTCTCTGTCTTTGATTCTTACGTGTTGTTGTTGTTGTTGCGTTTGTCTTCGTCGTCACAAGTCAAAGCTATACACTACGACTCTTTGTTACATTTTAATGAGCTACCTTATTACTCTCTTTGTGTAATCAAGGGTGTGTTGAACAACAAAAGAGATCACGAGATTGTTTATTAAGAAGTTGTGCTATTCTTTGGAACACATTTTTCTGTTAGTAAATATTGCATTGTGATATATTTATTTTTCACAACCAAATTTTTCCCATCGGTATACTGAATTAGACTTACAATTCAAATTGGGTTGAGCTTTAATTTTATTTTCTTCTTTCTGAGAAATTATTATTATTAGCTTGAGTGTGAGTTTATTTCTCCGAAAAGTCTTTAGAATTGCTCTCGTTCGACGACACGTAGGGTGTTTGATCTTTCCCTTGTCTGTTGGCCGGGCAAGATCAAGCCTGAAGTTTCTCAATCATCTGCTTGGGACAGCATAAGTCTGTTCCATCGGGCGGTCTTCTTGTTCTTCGTAAGTTACTTTCGTCCGAGTATGATTACCGGTTACAGCCTTGTAAGAAGAACGACAGACTGCTCCTTAGCAATGTTTTTCTCCTCGACAGCCTCGTCCAAACATCTTTTGGTCTACAGCATTTGTTTGATCTTAATTTTTATTCTGGATGATAATTTCATCTATTCCATTTGAGGACTTATGTGTAGTTTAGACCTCTAATTGGGGGGCGAGTCTAGATTGAACATTGTTCTTGTTTGGTCAATTCAAATTGTGAAATTTAATGACCTTAGTTCATCTACCGGCGAGAGACATCAAAATGTATTTGCTCTCTTCGGGGAATTTTAAATTTTATTGAAGATCTTCCTAGTTTACGTTGGAAGTTTCTTTGTGTTGATTGTCGGGGATGTTACTACCAGGCGGAGTTACGCTCTCGATTAACGCTGGGAACAATGAATGTGTTCATCTCCTCTGCGTTTCAAATCTCATTACAGTTTCGCGTACTACGGCTGTTTTGTTCGGACTCCACTGTGATTTTTCGAGTTTCGGCTTTACAGTTTTCGGATTCAACTTCAGTTGTTTTTCCATATCGCGTTCCTGTTCACCTCAACGTCGTTTCTCGTACATTTTTAAGGTTGTACCCTGCTCCTTTGTGAGCGTATATGTACAATAAATTGAACTGATTTGTAAGAATTTGGGAAAATCACTACGCCGTTTCTCAAGCAACGCCTTTCGCGTTTCGCATTACGTCGTTTCTGTTACACCTCGTCGACGTTCCATTACGCCGTCACGTTGTGCTCTTACACCTGTACGTCTTTCTCGTACATCTGTTAGACGTTCCCGTACGCCATAACGCCGTTCACCACGTCGTTCTTTTATACCTCCTTATCAGGGTCGTCAAGTTCGACAGTCCCGGTCTCCATTTCTAGATCTTTTTCTTGATTGTCATAGAGACTTCGACGTTTGTTCGCCTGCACGTCTCTCGATTTTGGTGTTTTTCGTATAAGACAATTCGGTTGATGCGTCTTCTTTATCGCTGGGTTGACCTCCATCGTTTTGCGAGATGCATATCTTCTTATACCCATTCATCCTCGTTTTTCGGCGTTTTTCCTACGATTCACCATCGTCGGTCGTCGGTTTGAGTGGCAAGTCCTCCCGTTCGGAGTCAACATCGCCCTTGTATCACTTTTCTAGTCTGGGCGTTTTTCTCCATCTCGGGGCTTTCACATCGAGGTTTACTTAGGTTCGTCGTTACTTTGGGGGCAGTTTTTCGACTCTCTCCATCAAGTGCTTCGTCCCGTATGGACCGTTGGACCAGTTTTAGACGTTGGCATTATAGTTGTTTTGTCATCAACTTGTAGGGCTATTCATTTCTACGCAGGACCTTACTCATTACGGTCGTCTCCTAGTTCGGTCACTGCAGTGCCATCTGTCTTATTTACAGACGTCATCCCTCAATCCATTAGTGCTGGTATTGACGTCTCTACTTCCACATCTGATTTTGGTGGCAGTCCCGCCACATCGTCATGTGGGGTGTTCCTTTCCGATTTCCATCTCCGGATCACCATCTCTACACCGATGCTTCCGAGAACTGTTCGGGAGGCAATCTGGACGGTCTGGAGGTGTCCGGCAGATAGTCTAGGTTGGATGCCAGACTTCACATCAATTTTTCTGGAATGAAGGCAGTCATCCTAGCAGTTCAGCATTGGAGTTGGCGTCTCGTGAATTCGTCCCTTCTCATCGCAACGGACAACTCTACTGTCAGTGCTCACATCAACAAGATGGGTTCCACCCGATCTTTGTCAATGTTTTTCGTCTGGTGTGGGATCTTTACGACTGGGCTCTCATTCATCTCTGTCATCTCAATGCTCGCCATGTCCCGGGTCGGCTCAATGTCTTAGCGGACCGCCTGTCTCGTCCCGACACCGTCCTTCTGACCGAATGGCAACTTCTTCTGGAGGTTTTTCCGTCAGATCTGCAGCGTCTGGGAGTCCCCCTTGATCGACCTGTTTGCGACGAGGAACAATGCGCAGCTTGCCCTCTTCGTCAGTCCGATTCTGGACCCTCAAGCCTTCGCCATCGACGCTCTTTCATTCAACTGGGACAACTTCCTGGCTTATGCCTACCCTTCCATGGCCCTGATTCAGGAAGTTCTTCAAAGAGTTCTCAACACGACTGCGTCGTTCTGCTCGTGGTTCCGTGGTGGCCTCGTCAGTGGTTTCCGGTTCTGGTTCCACTTCTCACTGCTCCGCCACGACGTCTTCCAGTTTGGCCCAGCATGTTGCGTCAACCTCACGGGATATTTCATCACAACCCGCGGTGGCTCAACTTACACGTCTGCAGACTATCCAGAGTGCACTCACAGTCCAAGGATTTTCAGCAGAAGTTGCACAGACGATGGTTTCAGCCAATCGATCCTCCACATCGCAGCTCTATCAAGCGAAATGGGCCTATTTCGTCTCCTGGTGCCGAGAACGTGATGCCGATCCCGACTCTGCCTCTATTTCCTTAGTAGCTGACTTCCTCCTTCATCTTCATCGTGATAAGAAGTTTCAAATCAGCACCATTGAGGGGTATCGATCTGCTTTGGCTAGGGTTTTACGTCTTTCTACCGGCATCGACATTAGTCTAAACGACAATATCTCTGCTCTCCTACGGGCTTTCGCCTTTCAGTCTCGCCGTACTCGCCAGCTGTTACCGTAGTGGGATATTGGTGTGGTTCTTTGTGCCCTGATTCGTCCGCCTTTCGAACCATTACAATCCGCCTCTCTTAAAGCTGTTTCCTACAAAACTGCTTTTCTGGCGGCTTTTGCTTTGGCATCTAGAGTTTCTGAACTCCACGCTCTGGAAAGATCATCTCTGACCTGGACGGCGGATTGGTCTCGCATTTCCTTTCGTCCCGTCCCTGAGTTCATCGCCAAGAATGAGGCTGTGCGCCAAGGTCCGTGTGCTCAACGTTTGTACTCCATCCCTGCATTATCAGACTTTGTTCGTGACCTTGAGGACGACTTACTGTTATGCCCTGTACGAGCCATACGTCACTATCTTACTCGTACCGATTCTGGTCGGGGCTCTCGTCGTTTATTATTCCTGTCTCTTCAGCCATCCGCAGTGCGTGACATTACCAAGAATACGATTGCTTCTTGGTTGAAGAAGACCATTAAGTGGACATATCAACTTGCCATTGACGCTCCCCCACTTTTGTCCTCTGCTTCTTCCCATGAAATTCGTGCCATCGCTACATCATGGCCTTTATGGAAGAACTTATCCCTTCATGACATTGTCCAGTCCTGTGCATGGACGGCAAATTTTACGTTCACTGATTTCTATCGGAGAGATATGTCAGTACAATCAGATAGAGTGACCACGCTTGGGCCGCTGGTGGCTACCCAGCACATGGTCCAGTAACTTCCAAAAAGAGGGGGGGGGGGTGTATCTTCGTTCAGCGCAGCAAGTCCGTCAATCAGCCAGCTTGCTGCAACATCACATCTCTCAGTCATATCATATGTCCACCATATTACATGATCACCTCAATAGGTCAATCAGTCGGCCAACTTACAAGACCCGTCTCATCGGTGAGTATGGTTTAGGCATGGTTATTACTACACCCACTGCGTCTCCACGACCTGGGTTTTCCCTTCTATTGACTATTGTGTACCACATTTACAATCAAGTTTTTGATTTTAATCCACGAGTACCCTCAGCGTCTTCGACCCGGGTTCTCTTTGGGTGAGTTTTAGTGTGCTGTAAGCCTATACAGTCAGCCAGCTTAAGGCATCACAGCTAATCACATGTCCTCCTTATTACATGATCTCCTCAACAGGTCAGCCTGTTGCCAACTCACAAGACATCTTAACCCACAAGACATCTTTCAAGACCTGACACAAGGGTGAGTATTGGTTTTTAGGTATACTTTGTGTCAGTTTCAAGTTTAAAGTACAGAGAGTTTGGTGTATGAGGGCAATTATGACCAACTCAAGAGAGACAACTGCTGTCAACTCGCAAGTCATCCTACAAGAACTGACACATACGTGAGTACTACTTTCAGGTTTGCCATTGTCAGCAACAGGGACTAAAGTACAGAGAGTTGACGTAAGACGGCTTGGGGATCATCTCTAGAGAGACAACTGCTGTCAACTCACAAGTCATCTTACAAGTCATCTTACAGGAACTGACACATACGTGAGTACTACTTTCAGGTTTGCCACTGTCAGCAACAGGGACTAAAGTACAGAGAGTTGACGTAAGACGGTTGGTGGATCATCTCAAGAGAGACAGCTGCTGTCAACTCACAAGTCATCTTACAAGAACTGACACATACGTGAGTACTACTTTCAGGTTTGCCACTGTCAGCAACAGGGAGTAAAGTACACAGAGTTGACGTAAGACGGTTGGTGGATCATCTCTAGACAGACAGCTGCTGTCAACTCACAAGTCATCTTTCAAGAACTGACACATACGTGAGTACTACTTTCAGGTTTGCCACTGTCAGCAACAGGGACTAAAGTACAGAGAGTTGACGTAAGCCGGCTTGTGGACTAAAGAGTGGTATAAGATGGGCACCTTGTATGCTATGATGGCGGTACTGACCACATCTCGTTCATACACTGATTACCACTCGAATACTCACAGCGCCTGGGCCCGAGTTCCTTCGTGGGGGTAAAATTGTGCACCACATCCACGATCACGGCTACATGGATGAGTACATGCAACTTTCCATTATGATTACTCCATGACTACCCACAGCGTCACCGACCAGGGTCCCTCTTGTCGAGTACTAGTATGCCATGTCCGTGATCATCTCAGCGGTTACTGAGCCTGCTATGGGAACTACAACAAGGCCGAGGTACCCACCTCTATATGTTGGTAGTGAGGCATAGCAAAAGCAGGTTAAGATTTGGGACACAAATATTAAACATTTATAAATAATGTTAGTATTTGTTACCAAATCAAACCTGTTTTTGCTTTGATTGCCCTCCCATCCTGCCCCTCACTCCACGGCCTTGCACACCACACGTCTCGGGCTATAACAGGGAGAAAGAGGAAGAGTATGGTTTGTACTGGGCTTAAGTAACCTAGCTGAGCTGAGAGAGCTCCCTAAGGGGAGACAACTTTTGGTTTTCAGCTTTGTACGGGTTAGTCCTAAAGGGAGATAATGGCATAGCAAAAGCAGGTTTGATGTGGTAACAAATACTAACATTATTTATAAATGTTTAATATGTGTCTGGCCAACACCGATATGTTGTTGTCCCAACACAGACCGAAAAAGATTAGGACACGACTGATGTGTGGTCCGTTGCTATCAGCAGGTTCTTTTCGGTCAATATGCTCACCCACGTCCGGATAGCATGTGTCACCGCCATAAACTCCAGCACGTTTATATGGTAAGTGCGTTCCTCGATTGTCCATAACCCGGATGTCGACTTGGACTCGAGGTAGGCTCCCCAATCTTTCACAGTTGCGTCCGTGTACAGATCATGTGTCGGACGAAACGGAAGTAGGGACACACCCGGCACAACGTTGTGTGGATTCAGCCAACATTGGAGGTATTGTGTGACAAGAGGCGTGAAAGGTATCCAAGGGTTCAACTGCGTTTCATCCCACTGATGATTGAAGTAAATCACTAAGGGACGAAGCTGCAGTCGCCCTCTTGGTGTTACGTCGTGTTGAGGTCAAGAGGCCGACTATCTCAACAAAGAAAGTAAAGCCCTGACTTGAGATGACTTGAGAAACCGAGGTATCTTTGTCGTCATCTTTGGCCATCGATCTTCTGGGGGCTTGACGAGAGCTAGTAGCATATCGTAGTCCACACCCAGAAATTTGCGCCTTTGCGACGGAGACAGTTCTGACTTCTCTTCGTGTGGGAGATAAACCAGAGATGACAGTATCCTTAAGATTAACTGCTCTTTGCAGGTATTTCTTGGCTGTGAGTCATCGATATAAAAGTGGTACTTTATACCCAAACTGTACAGGAATAGTGCCACTGGTGTAAACACTCGCGTGAACGCCCAAGGGGAAGTTGAAAGGCCGAACTGAAGTACTTCAATTTGGAAGCGCCGTTTGCCGACCATGAATGAAAGTACTTCCTGTCCGCTGTATGTATCGGCATATGCAGGTATGCATCCCTTAAATCCAGGGAGGTCAACCATTCCCCTTGCTTGAGTACCGACCGGATGGACCAGAAGGACTCCATGCGGAAGTGTGGCAGTGGAGTAAGGGTGTTGTTGATGCGCTTGATGTTGATAACCATGCGCATCTCGGATGTGTCTTTCTTGGGGACCAGAAAGACCGGCGAATAGAACCCGGATGTATTTTCGCAAACCGGAAGCTCTATGACGGCCGCTTTCTCTATCAATTTGTCCACAGAGGATTGTATTGCTGATATGTTCCACTCGCAAATGAATCCTGTAGACAAAGGGGAGTTACAGTCGGTGGGGGAATCGTGTCGAATGATAGGCGATAGCCGTATGTGGGAGTTCGTTTGACCCACGATTCCGCCCCAATTATTGTCCAGTTCCGCCAAAACAACTGAAGTCTTCTCCCTACCGGAAGATCCTGTGTGGCGAGACCGGAAACGTGATATCCCGGTGTTCCCGCCAAACCGGAAGCCATCCGGTATGACCCGAACATCACTTATCCTGCTTAGATTACTTGCCTTTCCCCTTGCCCTTCTTCGTTTTACCCCAGCCAGAAAACTTGGGGTTTAGCAAGAGGGAGTTTAGCATAGCTGCTGTGCAGGTGTACCCTTAGCAGCCTTGGTACGGGAAGGCGGGTTACCCTTGGACTTCTTCGCTTTGGGACCTGACGTCGATGCCAATAGCCTCTTTGCAAAAGCACCGGAAACCAGTGACCTGTCATGATCAGGATGAGCCATTTCAGGTCTGACTTCGGTTACAGCGTTACCAAACAGTAAAGAGGAAGCTGTTGATGCCTCTAACAAGCTTCTCTTTACGGCTTACGGTGTGTACTCATGTAGTAAAGGAATGTAGGCCTTTCTCCTAGGATACACGAGCATAGAGGACATGGAGGCGTTATGTACCAACAAGTCCTGAACAGCACCGGAAGCTATCTTCTGGTAGTCAAGAACGAGGTTAATACCCTCTTGTAACTGTTCTTGACTTTCCGAACCCGCCAACGAAAACAATCAATCCAGTTCAGATGGTTTGAGATCGCTACTCCTTGACTATTTTGATGGGCAGGTTTCTCAAGTGTAGCAGCCTGTTTGTTCGTAAAGGGAACATCCGGGTTATTAGGTAATTTCATTTTGGGAGTACACAAGTACAAAAAGTCACCATTAACCTCAGCAGACCGGAAGCTGAACGGAGAATCATGTAAATTATATGATCTGATGTACGGCTTCGCCACTGGGAACGGAGCAGAATATTCTGCAGGGCGGAAGCGGGCTCTATGTAGTAGCCGGATTGCCCCGTTCCTCCTGCATAGCGGGTTCTGCTAACGTTCTGTAAAATAATTTGCAAAGTGGATAGCAGTTGAGGCCGGAAGTCTGTACCGGCCTCGTAACCCATGTTGACTCCCCCGATTCCGTTTCAATATCACTCGCATGTGGGACCGGAAGTGGAACATTCGAGATCAAGTCCTAGATGCCAGCAATTAAATTATAGTATTTGCGAGCGTCCGGATCAGTATTGGGAGGTTCGTAATATTCTGAGCTACCATACTGATCTCTATCCACTTCCATATCCTCCCAACGCTTCCTGTCGGACTCTTGGAAGGGATAGACCCCTTCAAATTAGCTTCCGGTTGCATAGACTGGTCAGTCGAAACCGGATGCGGTGTAATACCGACCGAGAATTGATTGGTCATTGCCTCCCTCAATTTCTTCTTTTCCTGCCGCTGCTGTTCCATTTCAGTACGAATGACAGCCAGGATGGGATCAGAAACTTGGGAGTGAACTGGAAGCTGGGCCTGCCGGGGGGTGTTTGTTGACCTCACGCATGGCCGTGATCACGGCCACTTTAAAGGTCGGTGATCTGGCATACGTGGACGAAAACCGGAAGCTTGGACTGGAGGGCGCATCTGGTCCCAAACCAAATACACCACTGCAAGCTGATACTTGTGCCATGCCGTGCAAGGGCTGGTACGTTCTCGCAACCGGATGTCTAAAGATTTGTCCTAGTTGTGAAGAGTCTTTATACTGCGTCACAGTGCTAGCCATAGATCTCGGCATATTATTTGCACCTGTATACATACCCGCCTGGTGTTGTGAGAACCTCATTCTCTGGCGGCTCAGAAGGCTCGTAGTCATCAACGTCTCGGCAGCGTGACGAGTAGGGCCAGCAGAGAAATCGGAAGTAACTCCGAGAAGGTTAGACTGACTGGTGATCACTGGGTTAATAGGTGTTAATAGTGATCGACTGGAAAATCCAGGCCTCAACCAGGTTGAAGGCAATTTGTTAAGCCCAGGTCCAAATGAGAATTTAGTATTAGGCGCATCCGTAGATTTACCTAAATTTTCAAAATCATAAATCCGCGATCGGAAATAACTGGCCCTCCGACACCGAGCCTGGACCTGTTACCGATTTCCCGTCATTGTCTACAACCGCTAGAGTCCGCTAGATAGGGAGTTCGACGTTAACTGTCATCGTCCATCAGTTGCATATGTGGTATCAATTTAGAATGCCTAGCTATATTTCATGTTATATCATAATATACAGTATATAACCTGAGAAAATAGATTCAGTCAACTGGGATAGGCGCCAATTGCACAAGTATTATGGATTTGGAGAGCCTATCTTCACTCCTTTAAAAATTATTGCTAATGCTAAATTTGACCTCGATAAAACAGGTGAAGGTCAGTCAATTTCATTAGGCTTCTGATCCATCACCAGCTGCATATGTGGTATGACAAGAAAGATGAGCAAACAGAGAGACAGATGACACGGAAAATTCAGTTCATTTTGGGGCATCATTACATATCATCTTCAAAGTCTAAATATTCTGTCAAAATGCACAAGAACACACCATTTTACTTCAATTGTAGAGAAGGAATCACAATTTATTCTGTATATTTTGCTATTAGTTACAAACAGCTCCAAACGCACAATATATATACAAGGCATAATGTGATCTTAGCCAATACGCATTTATGAACAGGTAAGCCAGTAAATTATATCAGGTTGGACAGATATTAAAATGCCTTCATTTTCAGAAGTTGTTAAATGTTAAGCGATAACCTGACAGTGATCTACAAATGGTGGGATTCAGGTGTATATCTGTTAGCATGATTCAGTCATAATATTGTCTGTAATATATTTATGTCGACAAGGAATACACATAATTTTTTGATAATATTATTAACTGTATGTTGTTTATGGTTAATATGAACTTTTTATTTGCTGGAATCCAGCCATTTGTTCCATATGGGCAATATTCTCATCAGCCATCACCATTCAATATGAATGTGATACATGTACAAGTCCATGGTCATTGATACAGTATGGTGAAGGTGACCTGTAACACCAGTATACAAAATTATACCGAGTGCATTGAATCCTCACCACATGATGCTGAGGCAGATCAGAACGGAGTGTCGGTAAAATCAGGTGTGTTTTGTAGAGGATTCTCTCAATGATGATGCTATACTGTACACATACAAAATATGAAGTGTTGATGTGTCGGGCCTATAGCACAAAATCACAAGCAAATTGGTACAACTAGACACACAGGGTCTCATTTCTGCCGCTAACGTGTTGATTTCGGTGGGGGCATCCTCTCAGGGGGAGGTGGGGTTGGGAAGGGGCCTAATGTTTCAAGCAGTATTCAAGGTTTTCCATCAATATACTCTATTCCATACCCCAATATTTCAAGCACGTGAAATCAGACAAAACTTATGTGCGGGGAATGTGACTTCCACATCCCTGGCTGGACATGCTAGAGGGGAACCCTCAATCCCAGGTTAATTACCATTGGTGGAGTTAACGTCCAACAAATGCAAAATTGAGCTTAGCATCCGGCCCTATGTTATTCAGCGCTTGTTTTACATACAGCTATAAACCAGTAAACTGACTTCGCCAGCAAATTAATGAGCTGAATAGTGAGACGAGTAGTGTTTTTAACAGGTGTTTATGCTGCATTGGTGACATGCAGATATTTTTCGAATTTAATTACTATAAATGAGTTCTAGTGCTTTCAAGTTAATGTTATTGTGATTATCCATAGCAAGTACGCGTTTGTATCGTAGAGTACATTCAGTTATGAAGCTTTATGCCCAGCTTTATGTTAGTGTTGATATCTGGTCGCCCGATCACATATTAGCTGGAAGTGCTATTTTTAGAACGTACTAAAAAAAGCACGTGGTTTTCCGGGAAAAAAGCACGTGGTTGTGTACATTGTACTTTCACAAGACTTTTCGCCTTTAAATCGTTTCATTTAGTTTTTGTTAATAAGTCAGACGTGTAGAATAAGACCTCTTCATTGTGTGTGTACGATGTCCTCACGAAAATAACGCTCAGTGACTTATTGAACTATGCAGAAATGTGCGACTCACGAAGACTGGCATCCCCCTCAGTCATCCCCGATGGGGACGGGTGCTTTGACTTCAAACTGTGGAGGCTACATGGATGTGCCCCTTGAATTCGGCACTGCGTGTTACAAGTTATTATCAGATATGTAGTGATTACGTGCAATATATCACCATGCAATCGGATCCACCGCATTACACACAAGAAACTTATCTCGAACTGACAACAACAACGTCAGCAATAATACCGGTAACCTCGGCATCAATGATAGATGGTGCCGGTGTCAACAGATCATCTCGCCCTCAAACAGAACGTCGGAATTATACACTCAACCAGGCAAGAGCTCTTAAGAAAAATCTGCAAAACTGGGACTCGAAGGAAGCGAACGTGTCCGTAAAAAATGGAGGAAAAACGCTCAAAATAGTTTTAGGGACAAAACCTTTTGAATCAGCCCGACAGACATGCACCCTGAGATACTGGACAAATGCAGACGACCTTAATACAGTAGACGTCAAATGGGTAAAAAGTCTCGACAAAAAAGATGTTGTGGTGGAAGATAAAATCAAATTGCTCAACAAAGCGTCTAATGACTCCCCAGCAACACATCTAGTCATAATCCACCTGTATAGAACAACTAACACCATAATAATACAGGGCAAGGCAGAAAATGTTGATTGGTGGATAGACACTGAACTTCCCTGCGTTCTCGCGCTTGATGATGCCAATATAGTCACAAATAGTACGCACAAGAATCTTGTCTCTGTCAGCTCCTCCCTGCCAAATACGGCCCAAAGTGAATTGGACAACAATGCAGACGTTTCAGACTTACTTCCGGTGGTTATGCTTTTTAAGGAAAATGAGCAGTCCGAAATCACTGAACCAAAGAACCTAGACAACAAAGATAACTTTGAATATACATCAGATACACCTTCAGTGGTTGTCCTTTCTCAGGAAAATGAACAGTCTGAAAACACAGCCAAAGACCCTAGACAGTGAAGATAACTTTGAAGATGCATCAGATTCACCTCCACTGGTTGTGGATTCTAAGTAAAATGAACAATCCGAAATCACTGAACCTAAGACCGTACAAGTTGAAACCCTGCTCAAATCCATAGCCGAGTACACGTCCGGACCAGCTGTGAAATCATACAAACGTAGAAGCCCTCCCAAAGGCAAGAAAGCTAGTCCTAAAGCGGCACGCACTCTACCAGCTATTACGGGAATGCAGTCCAATGTAACAGACTTACAACACGCTTGGATTAACATTTCTGATGATTTAGACCAACACGTCTCAAACCTCCAGAGTAGCACACGTGACATTGAAACTCGATTCAACAATCAAATGAGCCTCCAACGCTCAATCTGTGAGTCAACAGGCATAGAGCTATCTCAGTCACTCCATGGTTTTGAGCAAGTCGCTTCAATAGTTTGGAAACAAAGTATGCCAATACTATGTCGAAAATAAAACATCTCGAAGCAGAGAATAAGCACCTGACAGATACAGTATCTGACCTGCAGCGAAGAGTCAACACGAAAAGCCCTCAAAATCTTCAATCCAGTGAAAATAAGAATCTAACGGATAGAGTTAGCCAGATAGAGGCTGCATTTGATTTTCTACAGCAGGGACCACAACTCGTACAAAAGAAAGTCTCGTCGCCCAGGCCATAAATGCAGAAGCCAAATACCTACAGTGCAGCGATCAGGCAGCAACCCGCACCTGCTCCTGTCAAAAATGCGGCTCCAGCAAACCGAGGTATCTCTGCCTCGTCTTCATTCTCTTGTGTCAATAGATTCGATATGCTCCAGGATACACTTGCCAGTGCAAGCAACACTGAAGAAACACCTACTTCATCTTCAATTCATCCAGCTCATATACGTGTAAGAATCACTTCCCTGTGAGAATTGCATAGAGATGTAGGTACCCCATCTGCTGAAAACCCGATCAATACTGACACTACCACTCTCATTCTCGGGGACTCCACAGTACGTGGAAGCCACGCTAATAAAATGAACCGTAGCAGCACTGAAATGGTCCAGGTAATATCTCACAGTGGACAAACGATCCAAGGTTTACGCGAATGGGTGTCGAAACAGCCTGTCAATACTATTGTCTCCCAGGTGATCGTTCATGTTGGCATTAACGACTGTAAATCCTTTCATTTCATTAAGGAAAGGGAAATCAAGTCTCTGTTGAATATGTTGGCGTCCACATTCCCAGAAGCACACATTACCATGTCCTCACCAATCCCTAGCAAGGGAAACAGGCGAATTAATGAAGTGGTGTCCTCCTTCACTGAAGCACTCAGTGGAGCTTGTCTAGCATGCGGTTCCTCCTTCATTGACAACACCAGCAGTTTCAGCACCACAAATGGTGCTCCCAAACAGCGTCTTTATGTTGACCAAATTCACTCCAGCAAAATCGGGAGCAGCATTCTAGCCAGAAAGTTGATGTATCCTCCAAACTTCAGACAAGACAGTAACCGCAACCCAGTAAATCAACTCCATGACGCCAAATCACAGTCCTACCAGCGTAATACAATGCGTAGTCATGAAACTCACGCGATAGATTACTCCAATCGGACAAATTATTCAGGAGGCTCAACCACTCACAATCCGGTCAAATATGATCACTCTCCAACTTCTTATGACCCGCCCAATACTCTTTCAAGTCAGTCCAACCCCCGTGTGCCAGTCTCCAACACGACTGCAACCTACGCAAATATTCTGGATACATTGAAATCAAGCCTTCTCGTAAGCAGTTGCCAGTCTTAATATGTTGTCTTTAACTCCTGGTAACTGAATAATGAAGATGTCTTTTGATTGCAGTCTGGACTAGCTCAGCTATGGATAAATCCTCAGTGCTAAAGTTGTGATTACCTTAGGTTGTGTGTAAATAGATGAATACTTCCATGTCCATTTATCTTCACCATTTGTGTTACTGATTCATAACTAATTATGCTCAGAGACTGAGTGAACCACTTATAGATGCATTATCTCTACCTCTTAAACCATAGTCTAGTCATTGTACTTGTGTGTAGTGCTAAGTGACTCTTAGCATCTTGGTGATTGCAACTGTTTGATTATGAATGAACGTTTAAAATATTCGTGTTGGAATATTTCTGGTCTTCTTTGTACACGTTCAGAGGAAGACTTCTTGCACTCTGTGCAGGCATGTGACTTATTCACCATTGTGGAATCTTGGCATGATCTTGCTATCGAGGGCTACAGATACCATCAATTGTGTAGGACCTGCCACAATGACAGAGGGGGAATTGTCTTTTATTACAAAAGCCCCCTCCACAAATGGATTCATCTTGTTGACACAAAGAATTGACACAAAGAATCCCACCAATAAACTCGCCAGTGTGGGACACACTTCATGTTGACCCATTTGCGCTCCTTGAAAGGGACTTAAGTGCCCTCCGAGGGTCATGCTATGTATTGTTAGGTGGTGACTTTAATGCTCATTCTTCAATTTTCCTTGATTATGTTCCATTTGATAATGACCAACATGTTCCTGTTCCCGATGTATATACTGGTGATAGTATGAAACCAAGATGTAACATGGACACGCATGTAAACACTTTTGGGCGCAAGTTGATCAGTCTCTGCACTGCCTCAAGCTTACGAATATTGAATGGTCGCACTATAGGCGACCTTCTTGGTGCTTTTACATGTTTCACTTGGAATGGCAGAAGTGCAGTCGACTATATTTTGACATCTGACACCTTGTTTCCATATGTTAAGTACATGTGTGTCCATGAAGGTACGTCTCTCTCAAATCACTCACAACTCTCTTGTAAGATTACAATATCCAATAAGGCCAATCTTAACAATAAGTATGTCTATGAAAGAGTCCCACATCGTTTTAAATGGGAGGATTCTAGTCCTACTAAAGTGTACCAGGCTTTAAGCTCACCAGCTGTAGCACACCAGCTTAATCAGTTCATCATGTCCCCTCTTCCACAGACAACTGAAGGAGTGGAAGTAGCTACTTCTCAGTTTCATAATATTATTCAAATGGTCGCCCAGTGTAGTCTACGTATTGATAAAACAAGAAGGAAACACCATCGAAAACGCCGTTGGTTCGACCAAGACTGCAAGGCATATAAACAAATAATGGATAACTGTATGCACAAAATGAAAGAGCTAGTTGATTATGCTGCGAATGCTACGAAATATTTCACAGCCAAAAAACAATACAAACGCTTAACAAAACATAAATGTAAAACATTCTTTGATAAGCTTGTGAACAAACTCGACAGTCTGCAGGACACTAATCCAACTGCATACTGGGCCCTAATAAAGGAACTACGTGGTAAAGAGGCATCCTGTAAGCTTGATCCGGATGACTGTTTTGAACACTTCAAAACAATTAATACTTTCGATCATAATCAGTCTAGTTCATCCACTAACACCCACGATGTACAGAGCTCCTCCTCAATGTGCAATGTCATTAACCTACCCATTACCTCTATCGAAATACTTGAAATTACACATTCCCTGAAATCAAAAAAATCTTCAGGCCCAGACAGCATTCCTCATGAACTATTAAAATGTATAATACCCCCTACCATTGACCATGTCATTAAACTCTTCAACTTAATCCTTGATACAGGTCACTTCCCCATTGCCTGGTCTTCTGCTAACATTAAGCCGTTATATAAGAAAGGCAGTCAGACAGATCAGTAAATAACTATAGAGGCATAGATCTAGGCAGCTGTTTAGGAAAGTTATATACCAAGATAATAAATGCCCGAATTGTTGACCACTTGGAAAATAATGATCTTCTCACGATTCACCAGGGTGGTTTTCGTAAAGACCATAGAACTGTTGACAATATATTTATTGTAAAATCTATTTTTTTCCAAGAAAAAGAAAGTGTACATACCTTTTGTTGATTTTCAAAAAGCTTTTGACATGGTAAATCATGACATACTCTTTGCAAAGCTGGCAGCTAAAGGTATAACTGGAAAAACACTTTCTCTCATTCAAGCAATGTACAACAACATAAGTTATCGTGTAATTACCACAAAAGGCCTCTCCCCTTCATTCACCAGTAACAGAGGAGTTCGGCAGGGGTGTAACCTTTCTCCTACACTTTTCAATATCTATGTAGATGACATAGGTGAATACTTCAATGAAAACTGCGATGCTGTCACACTTCATGAAGATCAGACGATTAACCACCTTTTATTTGCTGATGATACTATCCTATTATCAGAAAGTCCGAAGGGTTTGCAAAACTGTCTGAATGCTCTCGCCTCATTCTCCAAAGATAACAACCTCCCAGTTAAAATTGATAAAACTAATATAATGATAGTTTCTAAAGGCACTTGTCGAATCGCCCCTCCAACCTTTTATTTTAACAACCATTCTGTTAATATCGTTCATGAATACAATTATCTTGGTATATTGTTAAACAGCCGTGGAAACTTTAACAAGGCTATTGAACAGTTGAAAGGAAAAGGCCTGACATGTCGTCTTTATCATCTGTATCACTCGGTACTAAAACATAACCCACCTATTAGTAGCAGCATCAAACTGTTTCACACAATCATCAAACCAGTTTTATTATACTGTAGTGAACTATGGGGCCCTTATGTTAAGACAATATCACAATCCGATAAATTGCCAGTGGAAAGCGTGCATATTAAATTTTGCAAGTATATATTGGGGTGTAACAAGAGGTCTTCAAACTGGGCCACTAGGGCAGAGCTTGGATAATTCCCCTTAATCCAAGATGTTTTACTGAGTTCTGCCAAGTACCTGGCAAGGCTGAAAGATAGTGCACAATCCAGGTTAATATTTTTAGCCTATCAAGCAAACATATCTATAGTACACCAGAAAAAGGTCTTGTTGGCTCTCCTCAACAAGGACACATTTGATTGCCTTAGGTTATTTGGATAACATACTTGATTGTAACCAAACATATATAAACCCATCTAGTCTACACGTTTCTATCCAACAACACATACAGGACATATTCGAATCTATCCTACATAATGATAACATCTCTAATGGAGTAGGCAGCAAGTTAAGAACATACAGAACGTTCAAAAACTGGATAGTTCTTGAACCATACTTGGAGCACACGCGTAACTACAGGCACCGTAAATCTTTGCGGTTTGATAAATATACGGCCAGAATCTGTATCAGTAGTAAAAAATCTGTATGCCGTCAACAATCTGGACATGCCAACTTGTAGCCCCACGCTACTACAGCCGTTATATATCCTGCATAATCTTGCTATGTATTATACAGATACACTTGCTTGTTGAATTGTTATATGTTTATTCATGTTTTCTCATCCTTGTACCGTACCCTGTCAATCTCTGGTGTTTGTACAATAAACTTATTCTATTCTATTCTATTCTACTGTTTGCATGTATTTTATTTATTTTAACTGTTCATAGTTCGTATTTCACATTTTACTGGCCATAGTATACCTTTGTGGAACCGGTCAAGTGTTGTCAGATTCTAGATCGTCATTTACTAGCTGTATTTCATGAGTTGAGATTGTATTTCTCTTGAAAAGTTCGTCGTAAACTTCCATCACAATCTCACGTTCGGCTATTTCCGTCAGTTTTCGCAGCTAAAGTGAGTTCTGGGGCTAGATTGCTTCCATCATGGAAATTTGGCAGCGACACTCTTGAACCCGAAGTTTGTTGTTCTGTATTGTTTGAACGGCGTTAAAGTACAAGTATTTGACACATTCTGTGTAAAGTATCTTTATCATATTCTCGAATTATATAGTTGTTTAAAGCTGTAATAATAAGGAGAGTTTAATAGCTATTAAAGAATATTCTTGATTCGGAGGCTATGCGCGGAGGGTATAAAAGGCCGACCCCGAAAAAATAGGGGACTCGACGGGCAACCGAAGATGTCAGATGTCTTTTAAAAACCTGCTCCCAGGCATGATGTCGATGAGATGTGATTATATATTGCCACTGAGATGGTATGGAAGCCATGCCCATGCGTGGATGTCAAAATAAAGCAGATGAGTGCATGTCAGTGGCGAGTACAAGACGTCAGTGCAAACCCCGAAAATAAACGGGTAGAGAGCCCCGATAGTTTGGGGTGAAGCGCACTCGGCATAAACAAGACTGACAGCGACGATCGAATGCAGACGAAAATACAATGGCAATATATAACAGACAGATGATGTATAAAACATGCCCGACTGCTAACTGATGTTTCTGGAATTTCCGAGTTTCCTCCCCATTCAGATTATAGCGGGAGTTTTCCAATTAAGATCAGGACCCAAGGGAAACCGGGTCCCTAGAAAATCGGGACCCAAGAAAAACCGGGTCCCTAGAAAAACCAGGTCCCTAGAAAAACCGGGTTCCAAGGAAAATCGGGACCCAAGAAAAACTGGGTAGAGTTTTCCCTTTACAGCATGGGTAGCTGGTATGTGGTTTCAGTCCAACAGTACATTGAGACATTGGAGTATAAGTATAATGATTACATAGCCTCAACCCTGTGATCTGCACTGAAGCATAGCCTCACTTAGCTAAATAATATATAGCCCTCACGAGTGAGGGCTATATATTATTTAGCTAAGCCTCACTCCTAGAATTATAGGGAAGCCATTTGCATGTTCCATATGTGGAAAATATTTGAATGAGAGGATTGGTATCATGTATACCTCAAACTTGATGATTGTGTTGCGTAGATGCAAATATTAAGTGAATTACATTACAAGGGAATTATTTCATGCTCGTACAGCTGGTACCTTGAATTTATGGATTAACTTGGTTGATAAACATTATCTATCCTTCGACTATCTTTCTATTCAGCATTTATATTTGAATGTCGATCTCAGGTGAGCGAAGCTACCTGTGATGTACTGTGTGAATTAAGCCAGCATGAATTGTGTTGTGGTGTACATGTTATGGGCCAGTCCTGACAAACTTACCATACATGGGATACACTTATGGACATTTAAATATATCGACTAGACTACCGGGAATCGCTATCGCTTTAGCGTAACAATATCAAATTCATTGCTAAACAAAACTATAAATATATATATATATATATATACATGTACATGTTTATAACCAAATATATCAAATTAGCAAAGAAAAATAAACTCGTAAATATGAATAAATTTACTTCTGTTTAACATTGTTTTCAATAATACTGTTCAGGTCATTTGAAATGAACTCCTTCAAACAAAGGAAACAGTTGTCTAAAAAGGTATCACACAATATAAAAACTTGTACATGTATTTCAGGGTTGCAATGCGTGCCATCCACATGTGGTGTGTATTTTGTTTTAGCTTTGCTAATTCATATACGATTTGCTTTAAGAATATATATATATGATATTTCGAAATATGCGACATTTCTGCACCAAGTGACGGGTACGAAATTTCGGCAAGTACAACATTTCGGCAACTTCATTTCACAGTCCACATTATGTTTTCACCAACATATAGACATACGAGAGCTTGGTTCTTGTAGTAATTGTCAAGATATCACATTCAGTCAAATTTGACAGTAGGTAGACACATGCACGTTACATTGCCCTCATTTATTCTGATTAAACAGCTCATATTTACAGATTATACAAATGATATATATTACAGTCTGACTGATGGGGTATTTGATATCTGTAACTGGATATCAAAAAAAATATCAGAGAAATCTTCCATACATTTCTGTGCATTATGTACATGTGGCTCAATCATGAAATTGGAACTTCTCTGCACAGGGAGATTATTAATTAGTTCATCCCTTAGGTGCAGGTAAGGTTAAAACGTCAGTCTGAGATTAGACTGGTTACCTCCCCTTTCTACGGCGAAGGACAGGTGGCGGCCACCATTTTGTTGACAAATTGCATCTAAATCTAGACAGGATTCGCCACTTTTCGGCAGTCGTTTAGCATTCTGCTCTATGTACAAATTTGTTAGTATTTAAAAATTGGCTATGAACGTTCCAAAGTAACTGGCTTGTTCCTGATTTAAATTCCGTCTTTTAACTAGTGTGAGTAACAAAACTACAGTAAATTCAAAATGCCAGAGGTTAACAACTGTCTTCCGTTTTGATAGCAGGAGCAGTAACCCAGTCTAGTTTGAGACATTAACCTGCATGATCTTGTATTACCGATTTAAATTATGTGGCATAGATATACTGAATTCGTTTATAAACTTAATTTGCATACCAGTTTCATGGCTATGAACAACAACAAAGTGTTCTCGTCACTTCTTAGACACTCTGACCAACAATATGTCACGTGAGACAGCTATTTGTCACTTCATATATGGACAGTTGTCACTGGATAAACATTCAGTTCGTTAAAAGAACATAGCACTGGGAAAAATATGGAAATCACACCACATGCTACTATCACAGGGTCACCTGTAAATAATGGCGAATGAAACATTAAGGTCTGTTTTTGAGTAACACTTTTAATAGAAGGCTAACTAGAGCAAATAGGAGTGCCCAAGCGAACTGAAGGTAATAATCCATGTTAGCATTGGCGGATTGTTCTCCAATACAAATTTGATTCATTTCCGCAAGCTCCGCCTTGGTCGCATTTGAGCTGTCGATGAATTTCATGCAAACAATGTCAAGAGTTTTTGCGTTCACTTTTCTGTAGGTTTGAGCCGAATACATGGCGAACAAACAGTGAAGGAAAATGGACAGTAACAACGGCAGCCATAATTTGATGCCACTCGCTGCGAAGTCGAACCCATTGCGCATCATACTGTCGAATTTCTCGAACCACGTATAATCATCGACCTCGTTGTCATGGTCAGCCGCCAGGCTCGGGTTGGCCAGACAGTTCAAGAAGGTCATAATGGGAAGGTCAAGTTCTGGGTAGTTCTCCTCCGTTCTTTTTGGCGCGCTCTCTCCGCAGTAGTTCACACATCTCAAGTAACGCTGCTCAGATCCCTTCATTTCGAGGAGTTCTTTGAACTGATCTTCCTTGCTTGTGAATGCTTCCTTCTCCACGTTAACTGTGTCGGACTTGGTGATTACACCAAATACAGGAACACCTATAATATTAAGACATATGATAAATATGAACTTTCAAAGAAAGACTCGCGTCGTTGTTGTATGATGCAACTACACCAACATACAATCTGGTACATCTGTAATCCGTAATATGCTGAGTGAGCGGCACATTTCTCTCAGTTTAATTCACCAACGATTCTCATTTCTACGAAGCCACTTCGAAGTCAGTTTTCCTCCAGCTAAGTCGACTTTGTAAGCCGTAATTTCGAATTTCGAGTTAACGAAACGGAGTCATAATTACGACTTACAAAGACTTAGGACTTCGAATTTTACAGGGACAATTTCGACTTAGTTATGTCGTAATTACCACTTAGTTGAGTCTGGAGACAAAAATAGACTTCAAAGTGGTACGAACTGACTTCCGTAGATTTCACCAAATATCGATATCCAAATTATCCGAAACCACATTCCATGAATCATGTTACACGATTCAGCATTAAAAGCCAGCAGCGCGTTTTCTCACAAATAGGTTAACACCCTGTACTTGTTTTGCCATGAGAAAAGCGCATGTGACAAAATTCGAAATTTGCACAGTTGCCTGGCCTATGGGATATTGGATGGTAGATGTCAGCGTGTATTTTCAATAAATTATGAAAGTTAATAATTTCTTTTTTTCAAATAGATTTTTTCTTAAATACTTTCCTATGACTTTACTTGAGTCGAGATTTAAGAGAAAAACATGTAGGAAAAATCTATTTGAATCTTTTTTATTAATTTTCATAATTTATTTTAAAAATATTAAAGCAGACATCTACCATCCAATATCCCACAGCAATTTGTGACAAAACGAGTGCCTGGAAGAACGAACAACCTGTGAATGATTTGCTAGTTGAAGCTTTGAGAACTTACTTCTTCTATGATAACTCGCCGCAGACGGTCTGGCTGCTTTCATCACGCATTCGATCAGTCTTTCTGGAAGCTGTTCTGCGACTGATGTTAGGATTATAACTCTGCTGATTTTCCTGGAAGGATTTGCTGTGGGGTAAGCCCTTCGGAGGCCAGATCTACCACTGGTCTTGCCTATTTTAATGGCTCTCTCCAGGAGTTCTCCCTCGGGCATCCTTCCGTACAGGATAATCTTTATTAACTCGCAGTACCAATCTTTCTCGTCTTGTCCAGGAGTACTAAATCCCGGATAATCCACAAGGTTCGGCAAAAATTTGTATGTTGATATACACTCTTCATCCAGAACTCCGCAGTTAGGGAAGCTACAATGTAAAACGTTAAATACGATTCAGAATGGAAGGAAACGCCTCTTGAAAGCGCACTCATTCAAGCGGCTTGCTCACGCCTGATCGGGATCGGGAAAATTCTACGGTCTGAACAGAGTTGTCTTCAGTGGAACTGAGGCCCTTTGATAACGTTTCTGTGAAGTTTCGTTGAAGATCGTGATCTCATGCGAGACCCGAATTCGTAATTGAAACTGACATGGGAAGACACAACACCCAACAAAAGGGCCAAATGTGCATGGGTATATCAAAACCTCACAAAGAAAGTGATCGATATTTGACTGTTGGCCTCACCAACGCTCGAGGCCTAAAAACGTTCTGGCGTGGTCAAATATTACATAAAGCCAATGGGTAAATGAGTCAGAATTCAGTAGAGAGAGAGAGAGAGAGAGAGAGAGAGTAAAGTCCTGCCCAACACATCAGATATATAGAAACCGAAACGTTCAGTTCTTTTGTCGACAAATGGGAGAATGCGACATTAGAAACGGGTAATTTTCTGATATGTATTGCATTCTGTGAAGGATTCTACACCTAGATATATATAAGAATATATGAATAATGCTTGTATTGATACCAAACAGACAGTAACATATATTTCTGAAAATGTGTTGCTCAGCACAGCAAGACATACTGGTATTAACAAAACGAACCTTTTCGAGACGAAAGTTTGCGCATTTCCGGTTCCGGTGTTACGTCCAGAAATTGCGATTTCACGCCAGGAATCTGAAACTGCAGCTGCAATCGAATTCACAAGTGCTGATTTGCCAGTTCCTGGGGTCCCAAATATGGCAACGTTCACCGGTGTCTTGGCATCTTTGAGTGTCTTCGCCAACTGTTTCCTCTTGGTTTTCACTTGTTCAACCAGGTTTGCTCTAACTTGAACGGGAGTCAGTCGAACTTCTGAAAAATATTGGTCACCGTTAGGTTCTTCCCCTACAGATGAACTCGTGCCTATACTAGCTTTATATTGGTATACCATTGATACCCCAGGCTGATGGGTAACACGAAAATCTCTTTGACCATCAAATTATCCCCTAAAAATTACCCTCCGTTTCATAGGAATCTGGTAGAAATTGCCACAGAATTACCGCTGCTATTACTGGGTGATACGTGGAAACCACATGACCCAGTCTCAACTCAATCAAACAATGCACATAAATAAAACAATGCTGATTAATCGATGTTGAATCGATATTGTTTTTGTTACCACACACTACCGTATACTACTGTATATATATGGAAAGTCTTTGCAATTACATAGTGGTATAGGGTAGCGTGTAGTAAATAACAACAGTATCGATTCAACATCGATTAATCATACATTTGTTTATTAATCAGCATTGTTTGATTGATTTGAAACTGGGTCCTGTGGTCGAAACGCAACGTTATCATTTTCCGAACACAACACTTTGATACATAAAATACCTGTCCCACCTAGAAATGCCTACCAGCATAAAGGAATAGTGCAGAGCGTCTCAACCGTATATTCATCAAATTTAATATATGATCAATTCAAAGCACTGAGACTCTCGGACTTGGATGTACTACGCTCCTGGTTGGCGAACAAGGGGGACTCAATGTCACACTCTTGTTTATTTATTGCATATGATGACAGCCTAGCTGTTTTAGAGGTGAAGGAAGCCGGAGTACCCAGAGGGACCAACCGCCCATTGGCAAGTAATATACGAACACGCAGTTTAGTGCAAGAAGCAAATAATCAATCTCACTATGGCCATGTCTTATGAAAGGTTGCTGCTCTTAAGCAAAATCAGTCTTCAGATAATTAAATGGGCTAATTAAATGGTGACAAATGGACGAATTTGGACTTGGTGACCTGAAAACAAAAAAAGTTTTGTTTCGATAGACTGACCAAATGAATGTGTGATGTAAGTTTTATTTACCTTTAGAGAGATTCATTATTGAGATACGATAGTAAAGCCCCAGTCCCACTTAAGCGTACTTTTTTACGAAACTTTGCGATGTAACGGTCATAATGTTTCGTAATAAATCGCTTTACAAAAGCCGCTTTTCCCGTCATTTTGGGGCGAATAGATACATGTTTACGAATAATTACGACTGTTTGCGATGCAGTTACGAAGAAATACGATACTTTTACGACAGTTAGCGATATTCGCACCCAAATTGAGGGATTCAGTGCGATACAGTTGCGAATATGTGCGATGTATTTGCGAACGTTTACGAAGTGCATACGACTACTTGCCACTATTTCATGATGTCTTGCGAATACGTACGAAGGTTTTACGACGTTTTTACGTCGTTCTTATGACAGTTTGGGTCACGTGGCGAATCACGTGAGACTTGCGTATGATTGTGGTAAATTTGTTGTAAAAAAGTGGTAAAAACATGGTATAAAAGCAGCAAACTCCTCGTTTATTGCAACGATTATTCTTAACTAGTCGTTAAATTCGCAACGGTCTCGTAACTTAATAGTAAGTCATCGTGAATTAGTTGTACAAGACTCGCAATTTATCGCAAATAATCGCAATATATTCGGCGATTTTGTCGTGAAGTGTCGTATATTTGTCGGAAAATGTTTACGATTACTTCGTATACCATCGTTTCCTGTCGTAAGTTATCGTAATTATTCGTATTTATTTTTCACTTGACGATTATTTAACGGAACTGTTACCAATAAGGCGATTACATTACGACCTAATTACGATGCATTACCACGTAGTTACGAGGACTTAAGATTATTTACGATAAAATTACGAATATTTGCGATTTAAGGCAAAATCGCAGTGCTTAGCGAATTTTTTGAACATTTTGAAATTGACGCGGCGATGAAACCGAGGCGACGACTTTCTTACGAATTGAAGCGATGGCTTACGAATCATAGCGAATGTCTTTACGAATAGCTTACGAGTATCTTACCAATTCTTACGATCTTAAATCGTCAAGCTTCGTAAAGATTTTCGCCTAAGTGGGACTTGGGCTTTATAAGAAAAACAAACGGGACAACGGACGTGCGAGCACGATGACAAATACCCCAAAGACATCAAATCTTACATATGATGGTAATAAGCAGCTATTGAAAATGGACAAATTAATACAGGAGAGGTAGGTCAACCTCGCTGATTTCCAAAGCTTGCTCAAAGACCACATGCATTCAAGTTTGGTGCTCCTATGCAGTCATTCTTGAGATGTAGTGATAGCAATCAATTCGTTATAAATTGACCGAGTTTGACTTATGGGTGATTCTCGCTGATTGTCAATAGACTTCTGCTGTGTGGTCACATGCAGGTGTACTGAAAGTTTGGTTCTCTTGTGTATAGTCTGAGGAGAAAAAGGAGACGGACGGTGGTACAGACGTACATGAATACAATACCCTCAAGATCAATTTTGGTCCAGGGGAAAAAATCCGCATAAGCCCCACAGCGATCTCAAATCTCACAAAACAGTTCTACACAAATAAAGAGAATACCTATTCGAATATAACAACATTCTGAACTATAGGCGCGGTCAGCCAGAATGGTTTCTGTGGACCAGAGACCCTAGTTATACTATAGACCAGTATTGTGTTCCATTTCGGCCATTTTTGCGTCGCGCGTCGCAGGCGACGGGAAGGGCGACGTCGCCCACGACGTCGCCCTTTCAGTCGTCCGCGACGTCGCGTTCTTATAATGTTAAGAGATAGAACGCGACGCGACGTCGCCCGTTTTAAACGCGATGTCGCCCACGACGTCGCCCTTCCCGTCGCGCGTCGCTTTAATCAACACGACGCGGTGGGCGACGTCGCCCATCCCGTCGCCCTTCCCGTCGCGTTCTTATAATGTTAAGAGATAGAACGCGACTCGACGTCGCTCTGTTTAAACGCGACGTCGCCCACGACGTAGCTAGCGACGTCGCCATTCCCGTCGCCTTCCGGTATTTTAGGACAAAATCGATCTGCGCATGCTTAGGGAGCAGCTATTGCGATGTGGATCGTATGGCGAGGCCGTCATTTCATGAATGATCTCTGCCACTATCGATGAAGAAAATGTCAGCGTAAATGAATAATGATTATCCTGCATTATCGTATAGCTTTTAAGTGGTGTTAAATATTAGTCCATGCTTGGAATGATGCCTGTTATGAAGTTATCTCTCGGAAAGTCTGCAACTCGGTGTGTTGTACTGTACAAATTATATCTTCGCTTACAAAAAATATACGCAACCCCCACATCCGTACATCGTCTTGAATTTCTTTATTCCTATTGGATTTACGCGTGTATGTGTGTGTGGATTTTCTGTGTGCTTTTATGTGTTTGTGTTTTTCAGTTGTTCTTACAGTATACCCCCTTATGTGACCACATTTACCAGGCCGTTGAAAATATCCTTTTATTTACTGCTGTCCAACACTGTATACCGTTACTTAACCTGTCACGTCCCGACAGATTGTAGTGTAGATCTATAAGCTTTCAATTTAGCGGAGAGAGATAGTCCCATAACTCTCAAAAAGAAAAAAAAAAGAAAATTATGATGGAATTGAAGTTATTTTGTTCTTTCTACTCGTTCTAAGAACTGACTGAAGAATATTAGTACTTCTGCACTCTTTAAATCGTCCGGCATTTCCACGAGCGTTCTAGACGATTGAACTTAAAATTCAGGACGAGTTCTTGGAGTTCGAGTAAGTTGCTCTTAACTGCAGAGATTCTTTCCTCATTTTCAAGAAAAAAAGAAAAAAAAAATCATCCTTGAAACACAATAGTCGTCAAATGGCCTGTATAAAACCTGGAACAAAATCCATGAATTATTTTAAGAGTGCATATCAACGAGATTTGAACCCCTGCAGTTACAAGGACGTAGACAAGTTTTCAGATTTGGGGGGGAGCTATACTATGACAGCACAATAAGGCGAGGGTCCAGGGGCCGCCAAGGCCCCGGAAGCTCCAGGATCCCAGATGACTGGAGATGCGTGCTTGGCCTTTCCCAGTGAATAAAACTCAACATTAAAACGCACACGTTGTAACCAGTTTTTTTTTTGGTCTTTTCTTGCTTTTATGTGTGGATATTTTCTTTCCAGGGTTATTAAACCTCAAACTTGGTCAACACAAAAAACGTTGTGCAAACTAATTAGCTCAGCGACTCATCCAGGTTGTGGTTTTGGAGGGAATACGTGTTTTGTACATTTTGGAGGGAATTTATACTGTAGTTTTGTGGGTTCCGAATCACGGTGACTTGCTGATCACTTTCCTAATGAACGCCTTATATTTCTTGCAATAAAGCATCTGTGTAAATCTTTTCTGTTTTTATTGGAACGTCTGTTTCTGTGGACCCAAATAAATGTCGAACAACCGACCTGCGTTGTTTGTTTCTCGGTCAATTCGGCATGGTAATGCTTCCGGTACCACGCAATGGTAAATTCACGCTGGGACAAAAACGCGTGTGATTTCTTAAGTGTTGAATCTACGAGAAATTAAATGGCTTTAAGTGGTAATTCCAGTATTCGTTTCAGTGACTGAATCATACCCCTTAACTCGCCAGCATTGTAACATAATGCGGCATTAGAGATGTCAATGCCGGATTACGAATTGTGACATTGAAGACTGCACACGGACAAATGTCTCTTGGGCAAAGTCATTGCTTTAGAATAATTTTAAGTCACAGAACGGGATATAGTTTTCACCCCCTCTCCCCCCCCTCCCCCTTCCCCCACACACATACCAAAGATTTCAAAATTAAAGATTTCATTATTAAAATTGGGAAAATATATCTGTGTGTCCTTTCCTCTATTTTCTTTTGTCCAAATATAGATGCTAAATAGATGTCCGATGTCCATTTAGAGAGTTTATATATTGTAATCTTGAATATGCGAGTAGAATTCGTTCAGCTGTCAGAAACACGATGGAACGTGTGTGTAACTTTCTTAAATTTGAATCTGAATTCCATGCAGTATATCAGGCCAGATGGGGAAACATTTTCGACAGGTTTCTATTGAACCAGGTCCGTCAGGTTCAATCTTAAATGAATGGTGTCGTCCGTGAACAAATAACGAACTATCGAAATCCTGAGAGAATTAATTTAATTAGTGAGGATAATTTCCGTATATGGCATGGTCAGACAGATCAGGCCGTCGTTGTCTATGAACAATTTCTGCCTCAGTAATGGCAATCCAACAAAGTCCAGGCATGTGATACCACATTTTTCGCCTATTGGGATATTGGTGACAACTGACCACTCAGGCTTTACAATATATATATATATATATTCCCAGCGGCTGTAACGACCGCTAGATGGCGTGATCCGCTTCTTACCAAAGTGATTCGCAACTCCCCGCGCTGGTGCACTGAGACGGACATGATTTTCTCATTGATTTACAAGTTCGATTAGAGAATTTTATACATGCAATTATCGACGACAGATTTTCGTAGAAAATAAGGCCAAGAATCACTCTCAACTCTTAACAACACGAGCGCCAGCAGTCTAGATGTAAAAGGCGATTCGGAACTCCCCTATTAACTGTATGCTTAAACATGCCTCGTTTTCTCTGCTTGACCACTTTCCCCTCTGACAAACACGCAGTGGGGAATCACAAACACGTCTATTTTTTGTTTGTCTTGCAAATATTTGGTGGGGGGGGGGGGCCCATTCCCCCCTTGTCTACGGCCATGAGTTAAGAGCAACTTACCCGAACTCCAAGAACTCGTCTTAAATTTGAAGTTCAATAGTCGTCAAACGTCTAGTACGATCGTGGAAATGCCGGATAATTCGAAGAGTGCAGAAAAACTAATATTCTTCAATCAATTTTTAGAAAGAATAGAGAGAACATAATTCTCACAGTAAAATAACTTCAATTCCATCATAATTTCTTTTCTTTTTTTCTTCTTTTTGAGAGCTATAGGACTATCTCTCTCTGCTAAATTGAAAGCTAAAAGATCTGCTACAATCTGTCGGGACGTGACAGGTTGAGTACCGGTATACAGTGTTGGACAGCAGTAAATAAAAGGATATTTTCAACGCCCTGGTCAATGTAGTAACATAAGGAGGTATACTGTAAGGATATCTGAAAAATGAAAACACACAAACACATAAAAGCACACATAAAAGCCACACACACATTCACTCGTGTACGGATGTGGGGGTTGCGCATATCTATTGGAAGCGAAAATATAATGTGTACAGTACAACACAGCGGGTTACAGACTTTCCGAGAGATAATTTCATAACAGGTATCATTCCAAGCATGGACTAATATTTAACACCGTTTAAAAGCTATACGATAATGCAGGATAAGCATTATTCATTTACGCCGCCATTTTCTTCGTCGATAGTGGCAGAGCTCATTCATGAAATGGCGGCCTCACCATACGACCCACATCGCAATAGCTGCTCCTTAAGCATGCGCAGCTCGATTTTGTCCTAGAATACCGGAAGGCGACGGGAAGGGCGACGTCGTGGTCGACGTTGCGTTTAAACAAAGCGACGTCGCGTCGCGTTCCATCTCTTAACATTATAAGAACGCGACGGGAAGGGCGACGGGATGGGCGACGTCGCCCATCGCGTCGTGTTGATTAAAGCGACGCGCGGCTGGAAGGGCGACGTCGCGGGCGACGTCGTGGGCGACGTCGCGTTTAAAAAGGGCGACGTCGCGTCGCGTTCTATCTCTTAACATTATAAGAACGCGACGGGAAGGGCGACGGGAAGGGCGACGTCGCCCTTCCCGTCGCCTGCGACGCGCGACGCAATAATGGCCGAAATGGAACACCATAGACCAGTGACGCTAGTTATACTATAGACCAGAGACGCTAGTTATACTATCGACCAGAGACGCTACGCTAGTTATACTATCGACCAGAGACGCTAGTTCTACTTTGACCAGTGACGCTAGTTATACTATAGACCAGAGACACTAGTTATACTATAGACCAGAGACGCTAGTTCTACTTTGACCAGTGACGCTAGTTATACTATAGATCAGAGACACTAGTTATACTATCGACCAGAGACACTAGTTATACTATTGACCAGAGACGCTAGTTATACTATCGACCAGAGACACTAGTTATACTATAGACCAGAGACACTAGTTATACTATCGACCAGAGACGCTAGTTATACTATAGACCAGAGACATTAGTTATACTATAGACCAGAGACGCTAAAGTCTGTCCATTTTAATTAGTCGTCTACTTTGGAGATTGTCAAAAATCAGTAGTTAACTCTGCATAAATTGTCTCCATATAAAACCCCAGTATATTTGTTTCATATACCTGGCCTCAATTACATAGAGAGACGTCATACTGTATTCATACTATTATGTTATTAACCAAGTGTTTTCATATTGGCCTGGTTATAGGTCCGAGGTCTGCCGTATTGGCACGAGGCTGCAGGCCGAGGGCCAATACGGCTGACCGAGGACCTATAACCAGGCTAATATTAAAACACTTGGTTAATGACATTTTTATTAAATAACTCACCAAGTTATAAACAACCTTTTTTTTCATCGATTATAATATATGTATCAAGGAATATTTTAGTACAGCAACTCCCCAAAATCAGGATATATATTTCTTCCTTGGCAGTAGCCTTATTTCCCACGATTAATGTGGTTTCGATGTACCACTATAGTCGGAGAGTGGATCCCCTCTACAGTAACGCTATAATCGACGGCGATAAATCGGGACGGTGAATTGGCCGATTATCTCCAACCTGAGCGGGGTACTTCAAAGTAGAAAACGGGAGTCGAAAACATAGAAGCAGATGAAATTTCAATCATACAATATATATCATGAAAGTAATATACTAATTTTATTTCATGCATGAGAATGGTGAGGCAAAATACAACGTTACCTTGAAATTTGGTGAACTGATCAAAATCCAGTCCCGATTTGAGAATCGAAGACCCATTGAGACCCTAGTTATCAACATCATCGTCCAGGTGTTTCGTTCGCATCTAATTTATATCGTTACCATCCACACGTGATTAGCTCTTCTAGCTGCAAATATGGCATCATCTTCTGTCATAAAATATCACTGTAGTCATAGCTTCATTCATCAGAGCACTGTTGTAAGTGTTGGATCACTGTTTTCTCGTCTGCTTGTACCTGGCAAGTCGATGTCACCCTCGCGTCACTACAGTCTTTTTCAGTATGACTCACCTCACCTGATTTCAATGTTTGTGTACCGATCGAAAATTATAACAGAAGGTACTGAATATCCGTTCAAAGTATGAGAATACAGTGACATAATTCGGAGAAGATCACGAATCGAGGATCATTCATCGTCAACATCGCCATGTTGAAAGCCATATTGGCCCTGTTTTCCCGTATTGGACCTGCTTTCCCGTATTGGCCCGCCTTCCTCATATTGGCCCGATTTGGTGGCCATATGAAGCAGGCCGATTCCTTGTATTGTGTTCATATCATAGATAGTTATTTAATAATCACTGGTACAAATGTCATTGGTTCCGTGTTAAGTAATAACAGGCGGTCCGCGGGAGTGTCGCTTATATCTCATGCCCAGTGAAATTGCCGAATGATAGACCGCACACACCTCCATGACCGTAGACGGGATTGTTGACCTTCGTGCTAGTTAACACGACTATATTATGACGTCTCTCTATGTAATTGAAGCACGGTACATGGAACAACTGTACTGGAGTTTTATATGGAGAGAATTATAAAGTTATTTCAAGCGTTATTTATTATCAGTATCACGGTTTGTTCTACACGATGGTAGAAAGAAAATTTATGCAGAGTTAGCTATTGATTTTTGACAAGTTTCAAAGTAGACGACTAATTAAAATAGACAGACTATAGTTATACTATAGACCAGAAACGCTATTTACACTGTAGACGATAGTTATACTGTAGAAAAGTAACGTTATTTATATTATAGACCAGAGACGCTAGTTGTACTATTACCAGGGACGCTAGATACACTATAGACCAGAGATGCTAGTTATACTCTAGACCAGATATACTAGATATACAAAACACCAGAGACGCTAGTTGTACTATTACCAGGGACGCTAGATACACTATAGACCAGAGACACTAGTTATACTCTAGACCAGATATACTAGATATACAAAACACCAGAGACGCTAGTTGTACTATTACCAGGGACGCTAGATACACTATAGACCAGAGACACTAGTTATACTCTAGACCAGATATACTAGATATACAAAACACCACAGACGCTAGTTGTACTATTACCAGGGACGCTAGATACACTATAGACCAGAGACACTAGTTATACTCTAGACCAGATATACTAGATATACAAAACACCAGAGACGCTAGTTGTACTATTACCAGGGACGCTAGATACACTATAGACCAGAGACACTAGTTATACTCTAGACCAGATATACTAGATATACAAAACACCAGAGACGCTAGTTGTACTATTACCAGGGACGCTAGATACACTATAGACCAGAGACACTAGTTATACTCTAGACCAGATATACTAGATATACAAAACACCACAGACGCTAGTTGTACTATTACCAGGGACGCTAGATACACTATAGACCAGAGACACTAGTTATACTCTAGACCAGATATACTAGATATACAAAACACCAGAGACGCTAGTTGTACTATTACCAGGGACGCTAGATACACTATAGACCAGAGACACTAGTTATACTCTAGACCAGATATACTAGATATACAAAACACCAGAGACGCTAGTTGTACTATAGACCAGGGACGCTAGTTATATACTTTAGATCAGTGACGCTAATTATACCATTGCACAGAGAATTCAAATTCATCAAGCAAGATAGTTCCCTTGATGTATTTGCACGGTATGAAACCAACACGGCGATTATGCCCTGCCAGAGATATAATCCGTCCAATAGCCCTGGGTAGATGCGAATGGTGTCTGAGATCGGATATATTACAGGTGATGGGCAGCTTTAGGTTGGGATTAATTCATGCCTGTTATATTAGCTATCAGTTTGCATGGTACCGTACCTCCTTCAAAAGCAGCAGCAGGAGCAATCACGTGTTCCAAATATTTCAGGAAAGAGCTATCGATGGTCTCATCCGTCCGATCTGCTCTGTTCGGGGTAACCTCCTCGCAGTAGTTGCTACACCGCATCACAGTTTGAGAACCTCCTTCTGGATAGAGCAATTGACGAAACTCCGTTTCTCGATTTTTGAAAATGTCGCTGCCCAGAGGAAATCGATCGCTTTTTGTCAGGACTCCATATACGGGGATACCTAGAAAAGTACGGAAGTTGCCGCAGATGTATAAACTGTACCGGTATAGCTCTTAATCTATTCACGACAGTAGTTATAACAAAGTTTTCACAAATCAGCAACACATGAATCTCTATGTTTATGAAACTACATAAGCTTGTAGAAATTCACATAAAGAACGATTGCTTGACGATTACCCTTGTAGTACGAGAGCAATCGATGTTGATGGAATGTGAGCATAGTGTACAAGTCAACATTGTGTCCAAGTTTTCAAAAGGATTCTTTGTTACTCTAGAACCTCTAGTATAGGTTTACTGGACACCGCGATGACCACCTTTGTACTGAACATCGTGAAAAAAATATGGAATACAGCAGGCATATATGCCTGTAAAACCATCTTATGGTCAAATTGCGTTAGAGTGTCTATTTTTGGGGCAACAGCGCTATATGAGGATCCCTTTGTGAAGTTTACTCCGGTACGACCGTCTTCAAATATCAAGATGTAGGGAACGACAGCCCTATGCTTGAGATCACAGTATCTGGTGAAAACAATGAGCTAGTATCTCGGTCTCTGGCACAATGACGCGTTAAAACGACCTACACGTCACGGTCACATTTCAAGGTCACAGTTGGATGACGTTATCTATTGTCACGAGCTTTCACAAATTGGTGTCTGATGAAGGCATTCTTGGTCGACCTTGGCTTATTTTAAAGATCAGAGTTCAGGATGTTGTGTAAACCAGTCATATATTTTTTTTATATAAAGGCAGACAAAATATCAGGTCTAATTTAAATAAGACCGAGAAGACTTTCATTGAAACAGCTCCGAGATAGCAAAAATATTGTTTTAAAGGAAGCCGATAAGGGATCAGCTGTGGTAGTTATGAACAATTCATACTATGAAGAGAAAATGTTAGAAATAGTAAACGAGGTACGTTGGTTTGAGAGTTTATCCAATAATGCTGACAAAACAACTAAAACAAAAATTGATCATTTAATAGCACAGCATGACGGTGATCTAACTGCACATGAGAAGAGGTGTTTGAGTCAAAATGTAGTCAGCTGTATGGCTTACCAAAAATACATAAATCAGATATGGTTATCAATGCTGTTAAGGAGCAAAATTCTGAATATGTAACAGAACTGAGACCAGAGGATCTTACATTCAGACCGATTATTGCTGGTCCAGTCTGCCCTACCAGCAGATTAAGTGAGATTATTGATGTCCTGCTCGAACCTTCCGTTCAAATTATTCCAGATTGTTACAGATGACGATTTTTTGAACAAAATACCCACCGAAATTTCAGAGGATGAACTGTTTTGCACATTTGATGTGATCAACTTGTATGGAACTATTTCCCAAGATTTAAAGGTCAACCCAAACGATCTGAGGTCAAAAATATCAAAAAATAGTCCTTTCGATTCTGAAAATAATGATATTTTTTTCATAATTTTGTGCAGTCTGGTTGGCGAGATATTGCCGTTTGAAAGGTGAAAATCGCTCTCCTGTCAATTCCAGCTGTGACGTCACGAAGGGAACAGCCGTCTTGTATTCTCTATGTTAAAGCCGTATACCTCAGTCATAAATAGCTGCTGATTTCTGGAGATTTTCGGAGTATCGGGGCATTATTTGTTAAATATGCCGCGACGTTGTGTAGTGGGAGGTTGCAGTTTTAATACAGATGATGGTGTTAGTATTCATTTGGGGCCTAAAGACGAGAAAATCGCTGCAAATTGGACGAAATTTGTACGCAACACGAGGGTGTGGAAAGAGGGCCCGAGCCAGTACTCATATAATTTGCTCGGCACATTTTGACAGAAAGACATCATTCGAGGACCTCTACAGCGTAGCAGTTGAATTCGGGTACAAACCAAAACTAAAGAGAACAGCTATTCCAACTATCGAACCTAAGAACAATCAGAATGTGACGGCAAAGAAATCGGACAAGGAGAATCTATCACGGACATCAGCAGAACGAACCTAGCCTGCAAGCGAGGCCTCGGGCAGGGAGACGGCTGTACATGCCCTGCTCGCTCTCGCGTCCCCGATGAACGCCCAGAATGCTATCCATGATGTGGCATTTGTTGCTTGAGCACCTACAAGTTAGACTGGATGAGTCTCTATTTCATATATACTATTTAATAATAATAAAATGATCTTTCATAAATATATATACGTTTGATAAGTAAATAAATAAATAAAAAGTCGTACAGTGATCGGGCAAAACAGTCGCCTTTTAATGTTTTTTTTTTCTGAACACCAATTGGAGTGAATGGCTTTAGATACAGAAGTGATAATAATACTTTCATAATCCCTTGACATTTGAGATTGTGGGAATATCATTCGATTTCAATTTAATTGACGTAATTTGTCGAAAATTGAGCAAATGTGAATGCCGATCCATCACGTCGGTTCGACACCCACTCACCATGGCTTACTTTCCGCTATGAATGTCCAAAGTTTTTTTTAATCAAACTATATAATTCTGAAATTGGTATTTCATGGGGATTATGTGAAAACAAACAAAATTCAAATCGGACGTATATCAGTAGAGTTATCAACAGTTTACTGTCCATACCATAAGAAACATGTGACAATGCTGCAGGCCTCTGATATATAGAGAAAGAGAAATATATCAGAGGCCTGCAGCATTGTCACCATCTTCATTTTATAAAGCGAATTTCTTTGTTTCCACTACGAACTTCCCTTGATATATCTGGCCCCTTCAGTGTTCAAAGAACTTATAAATAGACACGAGACGTCACTGACCTCGAAAACATTTGAAATTCGAAATGGGTCGCACAAGAGCGTTATTGATTGGCTGACCTACATAGTGGGCACCATATTAGGAAAAAGGACGCCGCAAATAGACGATGATGTCACCCAATGACTCTTTACTCTCAGTGGACGTGTACGTTCTGATTGGTTCGTCTCAGGTTTGTAGGTGAAATCTACATCTCGGATTTTGAACACTGAAGGGGGTCAGATAAATCAAGGCAGGTTCGAAGTGGGAACGTAGAAACTGGCTGGATAAAATGAAGATGCATTGTCACATGTTTCCTATGGTCCATACTGCCGAATCCCGGAGTTTATCCCTTCGAAAAGGCCGCCTCGGTCAGTAACAACAACAACACAGACGTGCTCGTTCTTTACATTACAGAATCGTTCTACATTCAATACAGTTTGAAATATATGGACATTTGGTCTTATAGATGACGACAATAAGGTTTCCAGTCAAGTTGCATACCAATCTGTATTCAACAAACGACCTCTCCGAATCCTGTCGTCGTCGAGTTCCACGTTGTCAGAAGCTCTCAGAATGGTTGTCACTGTCAGAATCGGAGCCGTACGGCTCAAATTGATAGGGCTGAATTCCGCCGTTGGTCTTCAAACAGCTGTTAATTTGCCCGTCATCATCCTCCTCTATGTCTATTTCATCTTCTTGGCGAAAAATATTTCCATCTAAGGAGCTGATATCGCTCGAATCGACATCTGAATCGGAGCTCTGACTGCACTCGCTTTCCATGTTATCCACTGTTTTTTCTCAGGCAATTGCCCTGCGTGACGTCATCAACCCAGCTGTGAAAGTGTGGAAAGGCCCACTTTGCTCCCATATCACGTGTGTTTCTGATCAGATTAGAATTTTTTCAATATTTTTTTCATACAAAGTGAAGTATGAATTATGATTTTTAAGGATTTTTAGACCAAAAAAAAATCCGTTTGGGTTGACCTTTAAGTTTGGAAGCTATCAGCTATTGGTTAGACTATTATCCAAACCAAAATGATGACCCGTTTCACGAAAGAATTCATTTTCTCTGCGATCAAGCTGATATTGGAAAACACCACATTTGAATTTGGTGACAAACATTACCGCCATCTCCTAGATAAGCAATGGGCACAAAGTTTTCACCCACATACGCAACTTTGGTATTAGGATACCTGGAAAAGAAACTATCAGACCAACTGGAAAATCAGTTCGACACTGACGCAAAAAGAAAAACTTGAATCAGCTATCAAACGGTTTTTGGATGACTGTTTCGTCATCTGGAATAACCGATTTGGTGAATTGAATATATTTCACGACCTTTTGAATCAGTTGGATCCAAATATAAAATTCACAAGAGAAAGTAGTGCTGATCAAATCTCATTCCTTGATGTTTTGTTAAAAAGAGAAGGCAAGAAAATCATAACCGATATCTTCTACAAAGCGACCGACACAAAACAGTATTTGTCTTATACCTCATGCCATCCTCGTCAAACAAAGAACCAAGTACCTTTCACACTTGCGAGGAGAATATGCACTATTGTTACTTAGAGTGACATACGCATTGAACGCCTAAATGAACTTGAGAGCGAGAAATTATCCAGAGGGTGTTGTAAACAAAGGCATTGACAAAGCACTGTCTATTGATATACAGGACTTGAGAAAATCTACAATAGACAGCCCAAATCAAATTTTAATGACTTTTATCAACACTTTCAATCCCAATAATGTCAATTTTTCCCCTGTTATTAAGGATAATCTTAATCTACTAGAATCAAACGAAGGACTCCGGAAAGCTTCTAACGGGGTTCAAGTTATAAACGTAAAACGACAGGCACACAATCTTAAAAAAAGTCTGACTTCTGCCAAATTCACACCAAATAATCAAACGTTCTCAGTATCTGAATGTGGAAAAGCGACATGTAATTGCCGTACAAACATCGTTGTTGTGTCTACTTTTCTGTTTCGCCATACGAATACAAATTTCAAAGGTTAACAGCAGTATGAGCTGCAATTCACAAAATGTACTGTATGTTATTGCATGCAATGGGTGTGACAAAACATACATTTGCGAAACGAGGGATGTACTCAGAAATAGAGTAAGAGTCCATCGACAACAGATCAACACACCTTCATCAAGGCATCTTAACTTTAGCAAACATATTGCAGAATGTGCTAGTGATCTGGAAACGAAATTTAGTATTTTTCCGTTTTATAAAATGAAATCCGATGATACAGTCGGGCGACAGACAAAGGAACAGTACTTCATTCAGAAGTTCAAATGTGAATTAAACTGTTAATAATACCTTTATGGATATGTATGAACAGTAGAATTGAAACAATTATTTCTTTTATGCATGCATCGACTGAAAAAGGAGATGCCAGACAACTGTCGGTAAAAACTAACCATGTATTTATCAAGTCTGGACTTGTCAGGCAATACTGCCTCAGCGGACATGTCATCTAATGTTCAACTTCATGGCAATGCAGCTAATTGTTTAGTTTTTGTTCTATAGTGTATATCATTGTCGGATTATAACAAACTGTTTTACCTTTTGTCTACTCCATTATTCCAGTGTCCAATTTGTATATAAAAAGCAAGGCAACTATTACGCTCATACTATTCAGCTTGTATCACTGACGTCCCTACTCTCCTTGTTCCCCCGCTGATTCACATCGCAAAGTTCGCGCCTCTTGGCCGTAAGGGGGCGCTTTATCTGGTTACCCAATCACGGCGCCGTAATAGCTTGGAGGTAACCAGATTCCTCATACTAACCACGATTGGCTAACTACCTCACGTGATCCAAATTACGTCACACTCATTTTCTAAACAGAGACATGCCTTCATGACAGTGAGATCACAACTCTCACGTAATGTGGAAGCCATGCCACTATTTTGACAGCAACACCCCTTCTTACCGCATTCTCTCAAGGGAACTTTTCCCCCGTCTTTATTAACAGTCAACATTCAATTCAAAATCTGAAACAATTGAACGGTGTTTTTACGTTACCAATGTAGGCAGCTTGATCTTCTTATATACTCATGACGATAAAGCGTGGTCTTATCAGTGGGATAATAACAACATTTACAAGGAGTTATTTGTTAATTATTTGAAGGTATCAGTGAACAAGTGTTTGCAATCAGTTGACGAACATTACTAAACAATGGTGGAAGATATCCAAAATCTGTTCTCTCTTAACTCAGAAAGTAAAGTAATTAGACCTGTTTTGCCGTCCGTTTATTGTTAGTTTTGCCTTTAACGACATATGAACGTTTGAAAAGGGAGACAAATCATATTGCTTTAATTCAGCGGATTGCGAATAAATAGTTCATTAATTTCCTGCGGTTTTCCACACAGTTATCACTCATTAGATGTCACGTATACTGGGTAATTTATTACTGTTACCGAGAGACTAATCTTGACAGCTGAGCGACGTCATTTGACGGAAACTTTTAATGGTGACTGACCGAAAGACCTCTCACCCACTGAGAGAAAAGGTGGCGGATGCCCGGGTGTTGGTTGCCGTGATAAACAAACAGACCAAGACTCTTCCGTAAGACTGATATTCATTGGTCATCGGTGGTTGGCCCGTGCAGAGCGCCCCCTTACGGCCAAGAGGCGCGAACTTGGCGATGTGAATCAGCGGGGGAACAAGGAGAGTAGAGACGTCAGTGATACAAGCTGTTTATCAGCGTAGGCAACTATATGTATATATATAACCTCACATATGAATAAATATATCATTGCTATTGAAAAGACCATAAAATGGACGAAACCGGTTTATCAGTACGACCTTGGGCGAGGGTTTCCTATTGAATATGGGATCTGACGTCTAGAATACTGTCTATATACTGATAACGTACATGTAATCATCATAACTAACAGGTCGGTAGTTGCCGATGAAAATTCCAAGATAAGTAATGAAGAATACGCTACCTGTGAGTTTCTTACAAGAGAGAATTAAGTGGTCAAACTGATACAACATGTCCAAACTCACCATCACTACCAATGTTCTTGGCGACATCAACCACACATTTGATCAAGTTTTCTGGAATTATTGTGTTCGCTGAGACCAATAGTAGTATAATATCCACGTTCATCGATGCGTCTATTGTGGAGTATTTGTGCCGGAGTTCGTCCAAGTCATTCTCACGGCTGGTGGAGACGATTGTCTCAAACGGTTCCGTCTCCGGGATTCTTCCAGTAAGCAATAGCTTCAGTATCTCTTTGGTTCTCTCGTCATTGTCGTCCCGTAACCCAGGTGTATCCATGAGCGTAGGTAATATAACATCTTTAAAAACATCATTCGTTACTCGACAGCAACGACGATATCTACAAATTACCATGATGGTATACTTGAAAATCGGATATATTTGGAAAATGATAACTGGACTATTTTTTACCTGAAGTTGCCAAAATTCTCATACATGTAAGGCCTAATGGTCCTTTCTTGGAATAGTAATAATTTTATATCAAAACTTAAAATAGCCGTCCCATCTTAAATATATCGGAAAGACCTATTGGACGAACCTGCCGATGCAGCTCTTTGTCAAAAGATTAATTCCATGGGCGTCGCCAGAATTTATTGAGAAAGGATCGCTTCCTCTGCCTACTTATTACGGTTGGGTGCTGAATATGGGACGGTCGCACCCCTCCCCACCCCGCGATGTACTTGCAAGTCCGGAAATGGCATCGTATTTTCCCTCTCATAATTTGCCAAAGTGGTATCTAGTGTAACCCATATTACGACACTCGATACTGGATGTGAATATGAATGAGAAATAGCACAACAAACAGAAGACAAAGCGAATTGGATATTTGTTTCACTAATTAGCATGATTCTTAGTCGAATATATAAATTATCTCAACAAGAGCCGAGAGCTCAGATATTTCCTGCTGAGTGCGAGTCTTAATATACACAGGCTCCTCCATTGATATATTACATACATGTATATATTATTAGGTTTATCGAGTAATAAGTCTGAGAGAAAAATATCGTCGACATGCTGTAAGGATCCTTATATACATAAAAATAGCCAATGGCTAAGAATCAGAAAACACAGATCAATGGGGCAGTTGAAATCACATAGAACCCTAGAAGAATCGATAAATCCAATGAATTTCAACTCTAGATACAGTTCAGATTAGAGTTTTGGGGATAATGTGATGTTGACTTTTCACGAAATGACCTAAATAAATACGCTTAGATTTCCGGAATCAAATGCGCCACACGGTTGTGAGGTTTGACAAGATTGGTTATTAATATTTGCGTGTCTTGGAGGGTATGACTATGAACTTTGACCTACAAACACTAGGTCTCTTCACATGAATAACACTGCATGTTTGATGAATCAGGAGTTAAAGATGTAAGTTAAATTCAGTTTGGAGGTGCTGTGACCTTCACCTTTGACTTATTGACCTTGATATTAATAGCGCGATGGCTATTTCTCCTATAAATCTTCTGTAAAACTTTGAAGTGAATTGACTGTTTCTGAGATGTCATGCTAACAATAACACACTCACCGAGGCAGTGATTCACAAACATAAGGGTCGAGGTGGTGGACAATTATTGGCTTCTTTGGCATTTTATCAGCAAAAAAAGGTCTGATAATAATTGATGAATAATACCTCAATGTATAGTACAGGCAAACTATTATCAATTTCGTAAAGATTTGACCTTGACCTTCTAATCAAAAATAAATAGGTCGCTTAAATGTCAAGTGCATAACACAGGTATAAAGTTTAGAGATAAAGAATAGATAATTTTTGATAAATTTTCAAGGGTGCTGTGATCTTGACCCTTGATATATTGACATCAATATCAATAGCATGAGAGCTGTTTTCCCACTATATCTTCAGTGAAAATTTGGAGTGGATTGACTGAACGATTTTGAAGTTTTTGGGGTAAAAAGAAATCGTGACACACTCACACACACACACTCACACACAGACAGCAATTCTATATTGCCCAACCGGGATTCAGCGTGAAATAATAAGCACAACCGAGAGTTACTCACAGTTTGAGATGTTTGGTTTTCGGCGTGGTGTACGAGTACCATTCACCAGACAGTGAGGCAGCAACAGAGTTCACGAACGTAGACTTTCCGACTCCGGATTCTCCGAGCAGAAGAATATTCAACGGTCTGTCCACTCTTTTGAGCAATTTAGCTAGCTTTTCACGAGATGTTTCTAAAGGGCCAAGGGCGGCCATGTCTGTAGCTCCTTTCCTGAACAACAATGAAATACTATTTGAAGACATATATATTTTCAATAAAGATTTAGTTGATGCTAATCATTCTCTGGAATCGTCTACATGGAGATGGTATTAAAGGGCAGATTGGCATTGCGGGTCCGGTGAAAATAATGTGGACCCTTCGTGATGTATCGAGTCTGAATAAAAAACAGTGCGGGTTAGCTTGGTATTATGACCGAGTTTTTTTTATTTTTATTGTTCTTTAAAAAAATAGATAATATTTTGATTTGAAAATATGGGAGAGAAATCTGTTACTCAGGGGGTAGCCTGATGTGCTTTTCGTGTCCAAAGCTGGTTTAGGTCGTGCCTGCGTCCCAGATGAAAACCCCACTTTTTAGGGCGCCCAAGAGTGAGCAACATTCCTATTATGGCCGTTTTGCAAAATTGACGAGAAAACTTTGAAAATCTTTCATCTGAAGTGACCTTATTCAGACATTACTGACCAAATTTCTGAGAAGTTTTTTTTTGTGAGAAAACGAGGTCTACTTTAGGCAACGTGGTGGTATACTTTCGGCACCTCTAGAGCGTCCTTGATTAATGGTAAATAAATGCATCTGTATTGTAGTGGTAGAGAGTAGCATTTTGTTTTAATGTCCCTTGTAATTATAATGATTCAAATCAACAACGAGACATCATAGAATTCTAGAGGAAAGTTGGTGTGATTAATGAAAGGTGGTTTAGTCATATTTTCTTTTATATCTATGTAACAATGGGAAAATTGACAGGTTACATAATTGTGAACAGGGATAGGTAGGAATGGTCAGTACAAGGACATGTTTCTATGTACCTTGTCTGATAATGCTAGTTTGCACTTGTGGTCAGTATGTTATCTGGTATCTCTCTCAAGCAAGTAAACAGGTTGCTTACTCAATACACCCACACTGGGTTATAGAGGGCAGCTATGGGATTAATAACAGATTAATTGGCCTGAGAGTAGGAATATTTTGGAGAACTATTTTACTGCCATAACATCTAGCTTTGTTGTTGATGGTTGCCGGGTTTTAGGCAGATATATGTAGTGGATACACCTTTAGGTGACTCATATATTGGTTTACTCATACATTGCGTTCACAAGTTACCTCAGTGTGTTCCTTATCAAGGACCTGGGGATTATTTGCTGTCGCGTAATGTGAGTGATAGGGTTTCCAAAATTTGGTTAAAATGACCAGTACCGGGGTTTGAGACTGACATGTGCATTCGGTTGGGGCATTGACCATGCCGCCAGCATCTGATGGATGCCTTCCCTGGCCTGGGAGATTTTGTTAGCAATGGTGTTTCCCCATTTCTAGCATGTGGTGAGTTGATTTTCTTTAACATTTTAATTGTTTAATTGTTAGAAGAGAGAGAGATGTGTATTCTAGTATTGTTATTAAGAACACTAGGATGTTACTGATAACTTTTCATGAAGATAGTTTAGCTGTTTGACAAAACAATCAGCCATTTACTATTCGCAGAATTAAGAAACTTTCTAATTTTGTGTTTGTATATAGTTCATGGAATTCAATTTTTCTGTGGCAGTTTCTGTCAATCAGATATTCCGAAGAACTGTGTAAAACTACAGATTACTTTACAGCATACGTATTTTCTGTTTGAAGTAGCTAATCACACAGCATTGTTCATTTGCTACAAGATTACTTTAGACATATCCGAAGTACAGAAGTAATTTATTATTTCTTGGTAAATGAATAGTATAAAATGTAGAGAAGGAATTAGACATTACTTTTAGTTGGAGACATCAGTGTATTTTTTACATTTCTTTGACAGTAAAGTTGATAAAGTGATTCTTAAAATTAATTGTAGTAATACAGTGAGATAGCGATTTGAGTTGAAACTATGTGTTTGAGATTTTGAATCATGTTTAATTGTGAGATTGTATAAGGATTCTTTCTTCTCACTGATAATATTGGGTATCTGTACATTTAAAGATTGTTATTGTTTGGGTGTTTACTGGACAACCTAGATATGTGGAGTATTGATAACCTTGACAGGAAGAGTGGGATATCAGTTATGCAATTCTGAGAGTACTAAACTTTGACCTGCTACTTTAGATAGGTTCAGAAAGTTATCAATGTGAATTAGATCTACAGTAAATCTTTGTTGACATTCCACCAGGGAATGAAATGCTTATCTGGAGATGACCCAATGGACAATGTTGATCTTTGCCATCCACTGATTTAATATGCAGGGTAAGAATGTGTACTTATGGATCATATCTTTTCAGTTAAATTTGATTCTGTCAAACTAAAGAGAGATTTATCTGGAGAGATAGATTATATTAAATTCATTCTGAATTTAAATGGTTATATTTTGCATCTATTTCACATTTCTTATTCGGCAATATTAACCTTGCATATTGCTAAACATTTTCTTCGATAAGTTTTGGATAAAATTGCAAATTCAGGTTAATTTACAAGGAAGTACATTCTTAATGGTGTTTGCCTGAACAGTATTTGATTTCAATTTCTTGTATTCTTGTTCAGTTGTAAATACTGTTGTATTATATATTTAATTGTATATATTAATGAATGTTATTTCTTGTTTTCTTTCTTTTTCTTTATGTCAAAAAGGGTTTTTGGATAAACCAACGTTTGGGGTTTTTACTGGAACTTGGTTTTTATGGAAATCTTGGTTTCTCTGGAACTTTGTGTTTTTCTGGTATCAGTTTTTCATTGTAAATAAATCATCTCATATCACACCCTCAATCCCGGACTTGCGTGAATTTATAAGGGCGATGGATTTCGTGACCTTACATCTAGGATTTTAATTTGAAATCCCCAGACATAATTTGAAATGAAAAAGTATGATAAATTTTCTTTGAATTCCATTTGATTGGGAAATAATTATCCAACGATGCTGAAATTTTCAAAAATTATCTCTGGTTATCAACTCTTCACACCAGTAGAATTTTGTTCAGTTTCGTGAACGTAGTACGTGCAAGGAAACGAAACGGCCACAATGGAAGACGACCATAAAAGCAAGCTAACCCGTAAAAATGTGCAAATATAATTTCCTGTCTTTCGCAAGATTCTCATCAACACCAGATGGTCACTTCCGGTGTGAAAGAAACGGTGGTCCCCACTGACCAGTGTCCGGTCTCCTATGATTTACCTAGGGCAGTCTCTGATCAATCTCAGTAAACTCAGATATAATATCACGAAATATTAGGGTTAGGTATTCCCTTGATTTACCGTCTTGGTTTACCTAGATTGGTCTCTGACATCCAAGTGACCCATTCAGATGTCAGTGTCCGACCTAGGTTAAATCATAGCAAGTGGAAACTCATATCTGGGGACCACTCTTCCTCTTACACTGGTTCAAAATAAAGAACTGTACAGCATGAGAAATGTTCGACTCCTTTCTAATTTTCTCGAAGAAAAGCATGACAAATGGGACATATTAAGGTGTTTCACTGCCACCTCAACAAAGAGAGAGACTTTGAATAAGGTTTTGGTAGACGACTATGTATTTTGAATAAAAATCTGGGCATTTTTCTTACAACTGCCACAAATACGCGTTCGGATAGAATGAGATTATAAACGATCAACGATAGAAAATTTTCACATAATTATCTTGTACAATCGTTGTAAATACATCGTTATGCAACGCTATTAGTCTCATGGATAACCTGAAATGAAGAAGCAAAGACTGACTTTGCTCGACTACCAGTATGGTGTGTTGTGCAATCAACCCGAACCTGGGAATTCCAGGTCACATACAATCGATATGTTTATTCTTTAACGTGGAGTACCTGGACTTTTATCCAAGCCAAACATATTATGTTACAGGTCTCTCTGCATGCCAGTGGCGTTTCATTTGTAGAACTCCTATATACTTATGAGACAGCTGTGAGTGTATTTTCTCAACCAACCACACAGTTGCCTGGCTGGAGTACTTTTTTTATGTTACGGAGATCAGGGCATAGTAGAAGGCTCCATTTAAACGCAACATTAAAAAGGAGGTAGAAGCGAGTGCTAACAAGGAAATCTACGGAAGCGTATTAGTGCCAGTGTGAAAAAAAAAATTCCGAGATTTATCTCCTAATTAGGAGATAATTATCTCCTAATTAGGAGATAATTATCTCCTAATTAGGAGATAATAAGTCCTAATTAGGAGATAATTATCTCCTAATTAGGAGATAATTATCTCCTAATTAGGAGATAATAAGTCCTAATTAGGAGATAATATGTCCTAATTAGGAGATAATTTTCTCCTAATTAGGAGATAATAAGTCCTAATTAGGAGATAAATCTCGGAATTTTTTTTCGTCACACTGGCACTAATACGCTTACGGAAGCGTATTAGTGCCAGTGTGAAAAAAAAAATCCGAGATTGATCTCCTAATTAGGACATAATATCTCCTAATTAGGAGATAATTATCTCCTAATTAGGACATATTATCTCCTAATTAGGACTTATTATCTCCTAATTAGGAGATAATTATCTCCTAATTAGGACATAATATCTCCTAATTAGGACATAATATCTCCTAATTAGGAGATAATTATCTCCTAATTAGGAGATAATTATCTCCTAATTAGGAGATAATTATCTCCTAATTAGGAGATAAATCTCGGAATTTTTTTTTCACACTGGCACTAATACGCTTCCGTAGAAATCACAGGCAAATATAATGAATGCATATTTTTAAAAACATCACAAGAACCAAAAGTTATCTCTGTGATTTGTCTCGCAGCCACGCTTTTATTGTAGCTATATAAGTGAACATCTTGAAGACCACACGGCCCCCAGCACCGGCTTGATTATATACAAATATTTCACAGCGATGATGTAATAACCCTATCAAATCATCTGATGGAAAATGATGAACTATGTGACCGTCAGATAGACAAACATAGGCCAGTTTCCTGCAAGGTAGAATCCGTCAACAGTTTTCAGTGATGCCAGCAAATTAATGCTCTCAATATTGGAAAAGGTCTCATAAAAACTTCAACGATATTATAACATCAGATTAATCAGACTATTTATTGTATCTGAAGTTATATGTCGTTATCGTATAATATGTTGGTATGTCCTACCTATGTGTCAATGTGTGGCATTCAAATAATCGTATATATAGTACGTTTAACCCTCTACCAGCTGCAATATCCAAGTGCCAATGATCACTAATTACCAAGAATGTATTTTAAAACTTTCACAGCCAAGCAATGCAGCTAGACGAGGAAAGAATGGTGGAACCTATGGTTGGGAGGTTGGGTGATGAATAAGTCGAAAGAATATTGCGTATTCCACTTCATTGCCAGAGTTCTTCGACAGTAAAGAGGATGCCGAGTTCGCCTGTACCGCTACGTTCACTCCTCACTTTTATAAGTGACACCACATATCACCTGGCTGTGCATTCGAATGATTCACTCATTCGTGTCAGCAAATGTTAAACAGCATACAATTAATGAAATTTTTATTCGAAATTAGTGCATTATTAATCCAACAATTTGCCCATTCATGAGGTCGCATTTCTTTGGCGAGGTCACCGGCTGACTGTGGTCGGTCATTTTAACTCGATGACTCGCCTTAGCGAGTAGGTTACCGTTTGGTTAACTCGATAACGGACTAGCCAAACGACATTTTCCTTTACCCGAATTAACTCAAGGGCACTCGTGTGGCCCTGTCGAACGCGCTGCTTATGCAGGATCATAGAGATTGGGGACACAATATATGGTGAAGCGAGAACACATATATCGGACCTTCACAGGCAAGGTCTGAAATAACATTTACCCAATATATTACGCGGGGGGTTTTGTCCTACACCCATTAGGCTATATGTTAGACTATTACTATTATATGAATATACCGGGTACGTACCTCTGGATATGGGGTCCGAAACGACACTGATTTCCTACAGAAAGGTAGTTCTCACATCCTGGTACACTGACCCACTCCTTCTCACACCACTGTAGTATCGATACACTGTAGGCGTACTGTTGTCAAGGTGGAAAAGCACAAGGCTACACCGATGAGATCAACATTTTTTACCGTATACGCAATACTGATACATACGATTAGTACGTTAGACCTGCCTCGGCAAAACTGGGGCAAGCATAACCGGGGTTTTTTAATTTAGCCATGGAGACAGTGGAAAAACCGGCCCTGGGTCATTCATTGTATTTACGATAAATGACCCAGATTACGGACGATCGCGCATCTGGGTCGAACTCCAATAACAATGGACCTTTTAATCACAATGTATAAATATTGTACATATTTGACAAGCCTAGATGATAATAGTTCGGCAAAAGAGGCATATTTACTGTCTTGCCAGCTATATGACGAAGACAGATTCTTGTTATACAGGGTTAGAAACTCTACTTGGTCAACTTAAACTAAGTCATTTATCCCCCAGAACTTACCATGGGTCCCTTAACTCTGTAATCAAGAAGTTACATCATGCTATTTTTAATATACATTCAGATAGATTTTCACTTACTAAACTCTGTAAATAAACTACGCAATTATCACAGTCAGTTATTCAAAATATTTTTTGCATGGAGCCGTATTTGCAAAATATACAAGTATTCAAATATCGCCTACATAGTTTAGATTATGTGCTCACAAACTAAATATAGAAAAGGGGAGATACACAGGTATTTCAGTTCTTGATCGCACTTGCGACTTCTGTCACAGTATTGAAAATGAAATAAAAATTCTATTAGAATGCCCTCAATTTAATAACCAGCGAGTTGGGTTGTTGACACTGGCTCGGGGCTCATCTGTTCACTTTAATATACCGGTAGTCTGTCTGTGGGTGAGAAATTCATTTGGTTAATGACGTGTGAAAATGAGTCTATTCGTTTTAATGTAGCAAACTTAATTGCTGAAATTTTGGATTTACGGCAGTAGCCAGTTAATGTTTCTCACGAAACAGTTTTATCATATATTTATACATAATTTTCGTTCATGCATCGTTTGACCGGGCTTGGTGGGATTTCCGCCCGCTGCGGCTAGCGGTTGTCAGTAGGAGAGGGGAATTGAGCCATCTCGGGCGACCGCTTCCCGCATCAACCACCTCGCTGGGGGTCTAATTATACCCCAGCCACCAGTCAGAGTTTTGGACAGGATTTCCGGCCGCGCGCACATCGCCGGAAGTGACATAATATAGTGAAATAGATGTTTGCTGAACATTTCGATTACTTATCAAGTCTGCATGATACCTCTGTTGACCTAGCGTAAGAATTATCTGGAGATTATTTCCCTTGTTTATTTGGACAAAGCATATGAAAAGTAGTTCGCTCATGTGCAAAACTGAGGAGTTGTTCGGCCGGATTCAAACTGAACCGTGCGTATACGTGGGTTTTCCCCTATACGTCATAGCAACGTAGTAAAGGTCAACTTTCGCTATTGGAGGCAGGGATGAGAACAACCACCTCGTTGGGGGTCTAATAATACCCCAGCCACCAGTCAGATTTTTGGACAGGATGCCCGGCCGGCAGCGCGCACATCGCCGGAAGTGACATCATATATAGTAGAATAGATGTTTGCCGAACATTTCGATTACTTTTCAAGTCTGCATAATACCTCTGTTGATTTAGCGTTAAAAAGAATTATCTGGAGATTATTTTCCCTGTTTATCTGGACAGAGCATATGAAAAGTAGTTCGCTCATGTGCAATTTTTGGGCCGGATTCAAACTGAACCGTGCGTACGTGAGTTTTCCCCTATACGTCATAGCAACGTAGCATAGGTCAACTTCCGCTATTGGCGGCAGGGATGATATATGAGCCTGTGAAATGGAGCATGCGCTGTGGGGAGGATGGGATCAGATATGAGGCTGTGAAATGGAGCATGCGCTGTGGGGAGGATGTTCCCGTATGTGGACTGAAATTGTGAACAGGAGACACTTACACAGCCGGTTTCCGTTTATTAAATCAATTGTTGTTTCCGAGTATAATCAATGTCAAATGATGGGAATGGAGACTGATTGTATGCCCATAGAGGGCGCTGTGATCAGCTCAATAAACTCCATTCTCTGTTTTCTCTCTCTACCAATCTAGGTAAAGCAAGATGGTAAATCAGGGGAATCCGTGATATTATATCTGAGTTTAATGAGATTTTCTCTGTACGTGCAGCAAGCTTTTTCAAACGAGTAGGCATACGTTCACTTATATGGTATACATGCCGGGTTAAGTTCTGTCGTACTTACACTCAATTGTTATCATCCTCCAGCAGATCAGACACCTTCAAATTTGACATGGGTAGGCCTATAACGCCTACTTGTAGTACATCTAAGGCCAGACAGTGTCAGTCTTAACAGAATTTCAAGAGTTGGTACATTCGTTGAAAATGTAAACATGAAAGCCCATTTGTCTGCCGACTTTACTGTGAGAGTAACACGAGTATTCACAGCTACAGCATTTGGAATTAATGCGAACGATGAAATAAACAGTTTAGGGAAGAACGTTACGAATGAGAAAAGACTTGGGAATTTCCAACAATCTAAATTTAGATCCGGATTGAGGCTCCATAGCGCACATGCATGGCTGAGAGCTGCCACATAAAAAATATGTACCCACACACAGAAAAATAAAAATAATATATAAAAAAAAAAAAAAAGAAGAAAAAAAAAAAAAAAATTGCCCGACCGACAACTACCACATTTCGTATTTCGACCGTAGCCGAGGACTTACAAAACAAGTACGGGTTACTCCCCATCTACATATATACTCT